>JAODTR010005302.1:0-11485 GCA_025399935.1 Amblyopsis rosae | reverse complement strand
CTACTAATCTATAATGTTTCTTTGCGCCACCTGGTGGATGAGTTCAGCATTGCCGGACATTTTAGAGTTTTCCTCAAACCGTATTGCGTCACGAAGACAGTTCCTGCAGAAATTTCTACCGCAACGCATCGGAAATATCGGTCATTTTAAACTGGCATATCTGTATACCAGGAAAGCGCTCGGTCCAGCAGAACTGTTACTGCTGAAAAAAAATGATATATGGTTCATTAAATAACAGTGTGCTGAAACAAAACATATTTTATAGGTTATATTGAAGTAAGGATTCTGCTATCACATTTAGTAAATTATATTGGTTTGACTAATTAAATGTAGGACTGTATGCCATTACTCATTAGCTTTCTAAGTAAACATGTGGGGTGGTTTCTGGCTGATGTGTAAGTATTAACACTCTGTTCACATAAAAGCTAGCATGCATGTCCGGGCTGCGCAGTTTTTTGTTATGGCGCTCACCTAGATGTGTTTGCTCGTTCCCAGGCTGACACACAAATTGATAAGGAGAGACAGCTCTTTTACGATGCCTCTCTTGAGTACACTTTCAAAATACAAGAAGTGCAAGAAAAGAAGAAGTTTGAGTTTGTTGAGCCGGTAAGTGTTGTTTCAGTTGCTGAGTCATTGCCACTTAAAGTGGAACTGAACTTAGTTACCTTTGTTTGTTGACCTTTGTCAAACCTTGACGCTTCTCTCCGTAATTATAAAGTCGTGCAGTTATCCATGGATTCTAAGAAGCATACCGTACTACTTTGTTTGTCTGCAAAGGCAATCGCAGTCTCTACTGGTAGCATACTGTACTGTATTGTGACCGTACTCCAGTTTGTATTGTGGTAATGTTACATTTAGGATACATTTACTTGTAGAATATATTTACTTTTTGATTAAATAATTTAAATATGTCTTTTGTATTAAATGAGTATAATTTAGGTAGGTGAAAGGTAAAATTACATTAAGTTAATAATATAATAATAAAACTAGCTTAAAGCTTTGTTGGCTGCTCACCTATAGAAGCTGGTCCAAAAAATGTCAATCTCAAGGCTGCGGGTATATCTGAGAAAATGACATGGTTCAACCTTGCCTGTGATGAATCAGTATGCAGATAATGTCTCATCCTTGAACGTTTGATGTAGGCATAGAAGCCTCATCTCAGAAATCAAAACAGTGGTTATGTCTGAGGAGTGTGCCAAGTGAAGGGTAGTTCAGCTGTTCACCAAACAGTCTATGTTTGCACTATTCTTCGCAGTAAAAACGGGATTTGTTTACGGAGCTAGATAATAGTTTTTATTCAGAGCTGCATAGAAAATGGAAATGTATCTATTGCCAGCAACCATTTGCTTTTGCAACTATATGTTTACTATAATACAACTACAAGGGTTGTGGTACTCAAGAAAGTCATGTTCATTAAATGCACTTGGATTGTTCTAATCTCATTTTGGTCTAGACGTCTCCTCGATGAACATGTTTTATTACATTAATTTAGTGTTACAGTTATCCAAAATAATATTCACATTTAGTCAATACTTTATGAGAGATAAATAGTAGTATTCTTGTTTTCTACCAGCTCTTGGCCTTTCTTCAGGGTTTGTTTACATTCTACCATGAAGGCTATGAGCTGGCCCATGAGTTTGAACCATACAAGCAGCAACTGCAGTTCAACCTACAGAATGTGAGTACATACAAGAGCAAGTGTAAACAGATTGCCAACCTTATCATCGTACTCAAATATAGCAAGCATTGTTTTCACAAATGGATAGCTCTGTCAGTAAATATGAGCATGTGCAGTGAAAATCAATATGTTGTGTTGCAGGCAGCAAATATAGGGCATTTAACGGTAATGTGACAAAATATGAGTAGTTTGAAACTCTGGCCATGCCACACCTTTATCGTCCACACACGCATGACCTGAATGTCAGGTCTGTTGGCCCCATCCTGGGGGAAAGGTGCGGCAATCTCAGCATCTCTTTGGAAGGGGATCTAAGCCCATGTGTCAGGTTGACCTTTTACATGTTAAACAAAGTCAATGCCGGGAGGATTGACATTAACTGGGCCACTGTCCTCAGCTGGCATGGCCTTAAGTGGGTTTCTCATTTTAATTAGTTTCATCCTCCATTAGCCGTCGCCTCTGTACATTTCACATGGGTTGACGAGATGTCATTTAGACTTCCCGCAGCGAAACAATCAATTGGCATTTACTGTATTTTACAAAGTTAACGTCTATGTGTTGCCGTTGTATCTTTTTCATGTTACCGCTGCTGCTTTTTCTGTTTTCTTTAGCTGCGCTAATCTAATCTTCTGTTTGTGTTTGCCCGGCAGACACGGAATAACTTTGTGAGCACAAAACAGGAAGTGGAGAAGCTGATGAAGCGAATCAGATCTGCAGACCAGGACTACAAACTCCCGGGCCAGTGGACGATGGAAGGGTTCCTTTATGTCCAGGAGAAACGTAAGCGCCGTAGCCCTGGCTGGCCCTCTCACAGACATTGCTCCCACAAATAAGAGCATGGTTTTATATCCACCGCCATAAATGCTTCTCGGCCTCCTGAGTACAGGCCTCTGCAGAGCAGAGCCTCTGACGACGGGGCTCGTAATTCATCCTGTTTATCCTCCACTTTGATGTGCTCTCAAACAAGAGAGGAAATGGTGGATCTTTATCTGTGCCGATAAACAAAGTTTGATTTATCACACTTTGCAAGAGGAGGTCTTCCCATGTGATGTGGATAACATTAGTGACTCTATTACTCTATTTTTAATTTTTTAATGTCTTTTCTGGCCGGACTCCAGGTCCTTTGGGATGCACGTGGACACGTCACTACTGCACGTATGAGAAGGGCACAAAGACCTTCACCATGAGCAACACTGAGAATAAGTCATCCGGCAAACAGGTAGTTTTCATTTCACATTCGTTTTCATTTCTCAGGCACGTAAAGATTATTTGGAAAGCCATTAATCACAGTTACAGCCTCAAAGTGCTCCACAAACCCACGTTTCACACAGAAATCAAGACCCCTTAACTTTAACCTCCACTTGGACATGAAAAAGGGGTTCAGTAAAGGAAATCCTCTTGCAGGATGGTCAGTTGTGCAAATAGATGCTGAGTGTGTGATTTATCAATGACATACAAAACATTTCAAGATTATGGATGGATAGTACAATGTGTGTTTATTGTGATGTGAAATGCTTGAAAAAGACAAATAAGCACAAGACAAATAAAACGTAAAAAGTAATTTCCGTTTTATTATTGTAGTGAAGTTAATTATAGTAAAGTTAATTGCAGCTGCTTGAAATAACCCTGCAGCTATAGAGATGGCAGAAACCATTGTGTTGCAGGTAACTGATTTACCTTTTAATTGGTTAGCTGCCAGTGAGCCTCACTGAGAAGTGATCCAGAATGGATTCTTTCAGTTTAGCCAGCCACTGCTCTTTTCCAAAATATATGTTCTATCAGTGGTTTTCACTGATGTTGGCTTTCAGTGTGGCTGGGGATGTGCTCACAGGGTGATTATTCTCTATGCTATGCAATGCATGTGAACTGTGAATCACTTTCAGGGGTTGTGTCTCAGAAATCCAATAGTTATAAACTGCTGCAATATACAATTACTGATTTTGAACTTATCAATTTATACTGTACATTGTTTTAAATGTGGGAGTTTATTTATTTGTTGTTGTTTTGTTTAGAATGGTTTAGTCATGAGCCCACCGGAGATGTTTAAGCTCAAGTCCTGCATTCGGAGGAAAACTGACTCTATTGACAAGCGGTTCTGCTTTGATATTGAAGTAGTGGAAAGGTCTGTGTTCATTTGAATCATTAACTCACTTACAGTACTTGGACTGAAAACAAAGTAAACTCAGCATTGCCTATTATATCTACTCCTTTTCTGGCATGTAGCTGCTTGTCTTTTCTTGTTTTTATGGAAGATAGATCTCACACTGCCATAATTATGATCAAGAATATGCTTTTCTTATTTGGCTTCTAAAATAGTGTAGGCGGTTTCATTGTGTTGGACAAAAAAATAAGTGCATCTGATATTTTGATCATTTAAAAAGAGCTGCACAATATTGTTCTGACATTTTAAGGGAATAATATCATAGTAGACTCATAATTGTGAAAGTATAGTTTGTCAGTGTGCTAAATAATATTATTCATCTTTATGAATAATGTATCTAAGAGATACTGAAATATAATTTTTTATAAAGAAACTGAATTCTGAATATAGAGTAGGCCTAATTGTGATAATTTGACCTAATAAGGTGTTGAAATGTGAAATGCTATTTCAGTCCAAATAAAACATAGCTGTCATTGTCTCCATAATGCTGGTTATTACTGTACTCATGTTTTCAGATCTGTTTGTGTACGGCATGTTTCATTAATCCTCTCGCCAAGTCTATTTTGCTACTGTATGTATTCCATCCCACATCACAGGCATTTGCTTTTCTTCATGAACCCATTTCATGTGTTCTCTGTCTTCATGTTAATGTAGAAATGACATCTATCGTGGAACTCTTTTCAGACCACTACAGTTTTTCTATAAATCCCGGTATGTGAACGACCTTTCTGAGCAGCTGCATGATGTACTGCATGTATGCTGCTAACTGCCTCTTTCACTCTAACCTTCTGAAATAGAAAAGCATTAAATTGCTGCACGCAGTCAGACGTCACTTTGCCGGGATTTGTAGTCTTCTGAAATTACAACGCAAATAACGCATTGCTTTTTGAGAAGCTAATGTGTAACAAGAATTTTACACTGACAAAAACAAAAAAAGCCTTCGAGGCGCCAAATGCATTCTTAATTGGTTTGTATTTATTGTATTTTACTTGGGCATAGCAGGGCTTGGCCACACTTAATTGTAAACGCTCAGTAACTGCTTATTATGGGATTGTGTGCATCTCACAATGCGGGGAAGTAGCTAATCAGAGTACATTGTTTTTATCCACCACCGCCAGAAGTAGCATTCCTCCTCACCCATGCTGAACACAGACGGTAACATCAGTTTACTTGCAGAGCAGCAACAAAACTAATTTATCATGCCACTGATGCCAAATGTGCTTGATTTAACCACAAGGACAATGTGAGCCAAGATCCAGTCAGTTTCAAGTCAATTCCATTAATCTTCATTTACGTTAAACACGCTGTTACACCTATAACCAAGATGGAATTGGACCAGCCAACTCCAAAGCTGATTTTTAATAGACAACACATCTCACACGACTCAGAGCGAGTATTAAGCTAGCTCTGTTGGCAGGAGACTCACTGTGAATGTGTCTGTGTCTGATTATAATTTGAAATGATGAAATTTGATTATCGGTAATCGTCAAAAAGCAGCAGACCTTTATGGGTAGATGCCACGAAACCCATGTCGCACACAGTGAGCTGGGACTGAGAGAGGAATCTGCTGTTGTGCGGATTATAGGTTAGCAACAGCTGCACGCACGCACCAAATGTAGGCTGTGTAGATCACAGATGGGATGAAGGCTAACACACGCTGGGTGGCAAAATTTGCAACTGTGGAATCAAGCACACGAGAAATCTTTAATTGGTAGTGGGATGCAATCACCTTTAACGCACAGTTTGAAGTGAAGGACTGGCGTCATAAAGGCATTTTAGTCCAATGGTTTTCAAAGTGTGGGATGAGAGTTAACATTTTACAATAGTAAAAGTAGTTGTTCATAGTTCATAGTCATGGTCATAGTTCATAGTCACGGTAATAGTCTTAAACTATGAAGCACTTATTTTGTGGTTGTCTCTGAATACGCTTGAAAACCACTGTTTTAGTCACTCTTCTGTTTTATAGTGGTCTCAGCTAGTGTAAACATTAACTACAGAACAATAGTCTCAGAGACCTATTTCCTCTTCATTCTTTCCAGGCATGGCATTGTGACTCTGCAGGCACTGTCTGAGTCCAACAGAAGACTCTGGCTGGATGCTATGGATGGCAAGGAGCCAGTGAGAAACACTGTCTATATTTAATATTTCAACTGTATTCTGTTAAGCTGGTGTTAGAAAGATTTGTTGAGGAACGGTCCGAAGTGAATTGTGTGTTACAAGCGCCCTCTTCTGGTCAAAGCAAAAGAGGGCAGCAGGACAACTCCACCCACACAAACAGGACTCAGATTACCTAAACACTTGGTTGTCACTGTCTGGATTGATTTAGTTTGAATAATTTTAATGGGCCCTTTTTATTTGCTGATGGGTCTTCTTTGTAAACTTGTCTTTAGATATATATCCTCCCAGCAATACTTAGCAAGAAAGAAGAAAGTAAGTATTTATAATCTTTCTTACAGATAATCTTTATTATCTTTCTTATTGTATGTTTAAATAATAGTGACATGAAGAATGTTGGTCTGTCTGATAACGGGAGTCTATGTTTTGTCATCTAATGCTATCTCCTTTCATCAATGCAGTTACTTACACACACGAGGCTTACAGCTGTATGTTGTTAGGCAGGCACCGGGAGGTTTTTATCCCTTTGTCTTAACCCACGTAATAAACGGCTTGTTTCCAATTTGTACTGCTTTGCAGCCTTTCTTAACGAGGCTGGTTTCAACTTCGTGAGGAAATGCATTGACCTGGTGGAGACAAGAGGTGAGGCCTCCAGAAGCATTTTCCTTTCAGGAGATTTAGCTGTCAAATGCTTGAGAATAGGCTGGCAATTGTGAAGAACAGTGTGCGTTGATATACAGTAGTACAGCATGACTTTTAGTTGTATTATAATGTCCATGGAAAAACCTGTTTCAGTCACTATCTTTTCTCTTTGGGAAGCAGGAATAAATACAATGGGACTTTACAGGATTGGAGGGGTCAACTCCAAAGTACAAAAGTTGATGTCCACAGTTTTTTGTAAGTAACATCCACATCAGGGATATATTGTTACTGCTCACTAACTGCATTATGACAATCAGTTCTGTACAGATACAAATCTTGAAGGACCTTACAAACCCTACCTTTAACACAGAAAATGTCATATCCTAACCTTTGACTAAATATGACAGGTGAAAAACTCTTAAGAATGCTTTATTAGGCTATAGAAAGGAATGGGGAGATGTACATCAGTCAATGTAAATGTAAAGTAGTAGCTTTAAATGGGATGAGTGGGAATGGAATAGCACAGTGCCAGCAACACAAGATTAGCAGGAAGGCATTCATTTCAAATGGTTAGGCAAATGTTTTTATGTGGTTCGATAATATTGGCCTAGAGTATATTATTATATATAATTGCGTCTCACACGAAAGATTAGATGTGTCCCACACATTTGAGTATTCGCTATACTGTAAGGATTTTGCATAATATTTAATGTTCCATATATCCAAATGTATCACACCACTCAGTAATTCAAATAAGCACATCTGCAAAAGCCTACACGTCAGCTGAGATTGCTAATTACTGTAGGCTAAGTGTACTTTCTGATATCTATATGGAGAAGAAAAAACTTTTCTATTCTATCTAGGCGACGGTTGAGAACATGCCGTATTCAATGTCAATTTTTATGTCGTTTGTAGTCTATATTAATGTGTTCCTTCATTTAATTGTTTGCAAATGCTTATATAATTGTATTATTATTATTATTATTATTATTATTATTCAAGATGATGTGAATCATACTGTATATGCTAGTTTGGGGGCAATATGCTCTGTAACAGTGGTACAAAGTCACAATCTGGTTAATCTGTGCTTTTTAGCAGCCTGGTAGCTTCACTCAGATCACAGGCTTGCTCATTGTAAACCATGAGTGTGATGTGTTGCCAACAGCAACCAAGGCACCCGTGGACATGGATTTGGATCCAGACACGTGGGACAACAAGACTATCACCAGCGGCCTAAAGAACTACCTCAGGTCAGCCCGTCCTTGCAGCTGTTACCAATCATCATTACCTCCATAATGCCTTCCTGTAGTTATGCTCCCACCACTATTGCCTTCCAGGCACAAAAGCACAGGCTCTCCATGTAACGCATGGAGAAATGACAGGCGCTTGCTTTTTACTCCACCAGGTGTCTCTCTGAGCCGCTAATGACCTTCAAACTCCACAAGGATTTCATCCTGGCTGTCAGTAAGTTAACTTAAACTTCTTTAGACTATATGGTGGGGTCCACTACCTATATCCCTTTATTTATTTCTCTTTTTACGGTCTCCTATTTCATCCCTAATGTTCCTCCCTTTCCCTCCGTATCGCTTCTATAGGAGCATTTTCTCATGCCCTACGCAAGTTTGCTCAAACCACTATTGGTTTCATCATTCATCACAATCAACAATACATCTTTGATCTTGAATTTTTCATTATTATGATTAATATTACTGTACATTTCAGATTATTTTAGTTCATTTTAATTCCATTTTGTAGTAAGAAACATTACTGTACGTTAATTGAAGAAATAATTGATTATTAAAGTTGCAGCTCTGCTACGGTAAGGGCAGATTTGCACATCATTTCTTTTCATGTTGACAAACAGTCTCACAAGCAGCCAATGTCAAGAATCCTCTTCTGAACATGCGTGTGTGTGTGGGGCATCATCCCCTCCCGGAGTGTCTGATCCGCACCTTTCCTCTCCTCCAGAGTCGGATGATCAAAACTATCGGGTGTGTGCCGTCCACGCTTTGGTTCACAATCTGCCCGAGAGAAACAAGGAGATGCTGGAGCTTCTGATAAAACACCTTGTCACGTACGTGTTCCCCTAATGAATCATTTACGCTGCATCTAATGAGCAAGTGTCGCGAAAGATTAAACTGGAGGTGCAACAGTTCACCCATCATATCTCCGCTCGTGCGTGCAAATTTGCAAATGTATTTTTTGCTGCAATAACTTATTTACAGAAGGAAACACTGGTGAAGGTACTGTAATAGTATAATAGCCATTAACACATAATTGATCTAAGTATAATTGAGTGTACGTAATAATAAATGAAGAGATTATCTGCAGCCCTCCGTCAGAGACACTGCAGCACTTAGTAGTACATGGTGTTGCTCTGCTCTCTTTGCCTGCACTTCAGGGTATCCATCCAAAGCGACTCCAACCTCATGACGGTCTCCAACCTGGGCGTGATATTTGGGCCAACGTTAATGCGTTCCCAGGAGGAGACGGTGGCGGCCATGATGAATATAAAGTTCCAGAACATTGTGGTGGAGATCCTTATTGAAAACTTTGACAAGGCAAGATATGACTAGACACGCCCATGTCCTTTGCGTGTGAATGTCTACCCTGTGTCCTTACAGTATGTCTTGTCTGCACTGTAGCCTACTGTATATACAGTGTGCGTGCGGCCATGTACCTATTGTGTTGACTGGCACCCTTGTACTCTATTTGGCATGTGCAAGCAAGAATAGGAAATAATAGAAAAGGGTTCAGTGCGTTGCAGTAAACAGATGGTATGCCTGCGCTCCCAGATCGTTCACCAGGCCCCAGATCCCAACGTGCCCCAGCCCCAGCCCCAGAGTCGGCCCGAGTCTCGCAGGAGCAGGGCCATCTGTGTGTCCACCGGGCCCAGGAAGGCCCGCAGCCTCTACACCCCAACACTATGCCTGGCTGATGCAGACAGTGAGTACCCCCAACAGAAGCCACCAGCTTAGGTTATCACACATTTAAATATTACACAATAATAGCACAATATTTATTTATGCACATATCTTGGTTATAACCAGATAAGGCTACTCAGCCTTACTGTCGCCACAGTACAGATAATAGTGTGCCATAGGGCACATAACACTGACTGTATTGTGTCTGGGATATGCCTTTAAAACTACAACAGAACATTAAACCGCCTGGCAGTCTGCTCTTACCAAACATGGGCTGGCTTCACAGACATGGATTAAGCCTAGTGCTATACATATAAACAACTTATTTCCATGGAGAACTTCATTGAGTTTTTTTTCTTTTAGTCTTGGACTAGGCATCCATGTGTGTGAAACTGGCCTTGTGTGTTGCAAAAGGGCAATGAAGCCCACTACAGACAGTAATGGATGGCCAACTAAGCTCACAAATGTTCTACGCATGTAAAAAACAATTTTTTACAGCGACTAACTTAAGGAAACAATGTGCGCACATACACATCTTAGTTATAAATATCGCTAACTCCAATGTGTGAGTTAGCAAGGGATGCTAAAGCCGGAGGGATATTTCATCCGTCACCAGAGAGTTCTTGAGGTGTCGGAGTGTGACATTAATGCAACTTACTGCATCGCTACCAGCTGGCCACCGTTACAAAGCCATGCTTTGTTTTGTATCCATAAATAGCTGACTAGCTACTAGCAGCTATAGCTAGCCATACTGTTGTCATGCCAGCAGCAGGTTTTAATGGGGGTCTCGTCTGTCCTCCTCCTGGCTCCTGTATAGGTGATGCGTTCAGCAGCAGCCCAGACAGCACCCCCATCGGCAGCATGGAGTCCCTGTCTTCCCACTCCTCGGAGCAGGCCAAGGACAAGCCCCCCGTCGGGCTGCCTCGCTCCCCCTCCCGGCTGTCCTGCGGGCCCAGGAGCACCCCGGGCGTCAGCAGCCCCGAGTCCAGCTCCCGGGAGGACGCGGGCCGCACGGACACGGAGTGGGACGACGCCCTCAGCCAATCCTTCTCTGTAAGCAGCACCCCCGTGCTTTCTCCCGCGCCCAAGAAAGCCCTGCACTGCCACCCCGACCTCAGGCCACCGTCGCAGCTGAGCCGCTCCGCAGCACCCTCTCTGAGGTCACTGCATATGCCCCAAGGTAGTAGACGCTTATTTCACTTGTGTTGTCACATTTATTATATATATATATTTGTTGTTTTATCCAAACTGAAATGTATTATTACATTTTACATTTTTTATTTAAAAAATCTAACATTTAATTTTTTCTTAAAAAACTTTATTTTAAATGTCTTATTTTTACTTACTTTATCACTTTAAAAAAAGTTGTTTAATGTAATTTAATTTATTTTTATGTATTATTATGGAGGACTCAACTACCTTGACCACGTGATTATTATTTAACAGCATCAGTTAAATTTGTCACAACTTCTCATTTATATCTCATATCTCATGACCCCATTTATATTTCCTAGAATATAGCGTTGTTCTGACTTGCTTTTAAAGCAAGCATCTGGTTTTAATCATTGCCCCTGCGGACACATCATGCCATATGTCTAGCAACAGCCAGTCACTACCTGCGTTTGTTGATGTTGTTTTTGCCATGTCTTCCCCCAGGGCCATGGAGTTGCAGCACCTCTCTACACAGTCTGTCAACACTGGAGACCAAGGAGACTTCAAAGCTTGCAGGTCACCCAGAGCTCCCGCCCAAGCAAGTGATCCACCGCAGGACACACAACTCTGTCAGCAACGGCTACCAAAGACCCGGCTCAGTGTAATGACTTTGCATATTGCTATTTACCATGTAAAAGTCATCTTTATCTGAATACATTTGGAGGTGGTGATTTGCAGTTTTGAATGAGTCCTTACCCCAAGTGAAGGAGTTCAAGTACCTCGGGGTCTTGTTCGCGAGTGAGGGGACAATGGAGC
>JAODTR010005301.1:0-11486 GCA_025399935.1 Amblyopsis rosae | reverse complement strand
AGGGAAGTTTGGGGTCCCTTGCTGAAGCTGCTGCCCTCGCGACCCGACTCCGGATAAGCGGGAGAAGATGGATGGATCGTATTAAATAATCGTAATTTCAATATTGACCAAAAACAATCATGATTAATACTTTTGCCATAATCGAGCAGCTTTTAACCACACAGCTGAGAAAACGAATGCATCTGAACTTGAAGCCTTTTAGTCAATATCTCTCACTCCCGCTGTACAGTGTGACTTAACACCGCACAGACAGACATATCATTCTGCCTTATACCTAGGAGGTATGCATTTTAATATGTGCCAACTATCACACATTTCTTTCTGATGCGGTTGCCAAATGAATAAAACAAACAAATAAAGCCCTGGATGATTCAGAAAATGTGTCTACACTAATATTATCTCGAGAAACGACTAAGTGCTATTACTACAAGGGAATACAGACCTATCTGAAAATACCACACACACCACATGGACAAACAATGCATGAACTGTTCAGGGAGTAAGGACAGCCGTGTCACACAAAAACAGAAGTATACAAACTGTGGGATTGATTCTTCTAAACAAATGGTAATGATGGTTTACACATAATAAGGTTTCAGAGAATTAAACCCATAATTTAAGACAAGAAATAGGGACATCACTTTCAGGGTAAAAAAAATTGCAAAAATGTAAAATAAGATTTGCATAACTTTTGAAAAGATAATAGGCAAGCCTTTGGTTATAAGTATAGAGTAATAATAGTTTTACAAATTGCATGGTATGCTAGGTTGGCTGATTTTATAAATAAAACTACCACGTAACAAACATATTTACAGTCTCTTAAAATACTGGATATATAAACATTTCCACTTTACAATTAACATGCTTGTCAAGGGTGCAACGCCAAAGATTATTCAGAAAAATCTGTTATGCCTTTGTTGTTTCTGGACGCCTACGGCGTGCCAAAATTGCTCCCCGCAGCTTTGCATATTTCGTAAAAGCACAATGTGGCAAAAGAGGCTGGCAGGGACATATCACGAAAACAATCAGTGTTATTAACACTGGCAAACAAAGCAAGCGTGCACAGTGGTCATTGCCTGTAGAGACGTAAACATGCCACTGGGCCACAACCAGAGGACAGAACAGATCAGTGACAAGAAGCAGTCTCACACAGAGAGCATGAGAAATTGGTTTGAAGCCCCATCGACCCCCAGCCAGGGCTCCATCCATCTCACTGGTCTGTTACCACAAGGTAAAAGCCGTCTAGATGACAGTGGGTCCAAGCTGCGAGTCACAGCAAGTGAAGTGAATATTAAACGATGGGGCCTGAGCCATAAAAGCCTCCCTCTGGTAGAAATCAGTGATTAGACATCTGAATCCCTCGTACTACATTTTGTCTATCCAAATTGTGCATTCCAAGAGTTTTTCCAGACTTTCTAAAGAGCTCTCCAGTTAGGAATTTCAAATGAGGATGTAAAAGTACTCCAAATTATGTAGTCACTTCTTATTAAAAAAAAAATTTTAATAAATAAATAAATAAGATAGTCCAGTAAGATGACCCCAGACAAGTTAAGAGAACATCTCACCAGATGATGGGGGGGGGGGGGGAAGGAGAGAAAAAAAGGAGAAGTGGGGAAACGCATAGGAGAGAGGGATGGCGGATGTGAGTGGCCCTTGAGTTATTCATAGCCTCTCCATAAGATTTGTTAAGGGGATTGGAAGCAATTTGAAGGCCTCCGCTGACTGTTCAACTGCGGCCGCATTATGTCTCTCTATTCCATTATGTGGAGCCGCGGTGTGGTGATAAAGACCCGGCTCCCCATTAGCTTCTGTATAAACAGATGGGGCGTTGCTAGGGCCGCTGCTAAGCCTCGGCTGCCGAGGAGGGCTTTGGCAGTGAGCAGAACGGACAGCGTATGGGCCTGGACCGTAGCCTATATCGCCGCTGTTGCTTTCAGCTCAATCGCAATGCCCACGGTCTGTCTGGCTCGCAGAGACCCTCCCTCACCTCCTGTCTCCTGTACAGAGCAGGAGAGCCATTTCTGCCAACAAAGCACAACCCCCTCCACCCATATACTGGATGTGTGCGGCTTAATTCGTTACCTCACCTAAATGGATTGTATTTTATCTGCGGTCGTCGTTATTATTATTATTTTGCAAGCTCTACCAGCGGTTTACCATTACAGGCACGAGCGCATACTGCTCGTCATGACTACAGGCCATTTTCTGGCAGGTTCTGAGATCCTGTGTTGAAAACATTGCCTATTAAAGAACCAATTCAGCTGTCTGAGTGGGTGGTGTTTCAAGTACAACAGCTCAACAGATTGTGACATCAAATACTACTTATGAGTAAACACCATTACTCCTTTTGGTATTCGCTGTTAGACCAAGCTCAGTTTCAAGCTCCTCTAACTAAACAGCCATAAGCATTCTTGGTACACAGTATGTGTGTGTGTGTGTGTGTGTGTGAAGAGAGAAACTGGCCTTGTAGTTGAAACCAAAAACCACAAACTGCTCCTAAATAATGCTATATATAATAATATGCAACATGACACATCTAGAGTTTGAGATATCTGCCGGGTCAGGTAAGTATTTATTTCTCAAATATTTCACCAGGGACGCTGAGTTCGGGATGTATTTACTAATTAATATACAAATAAATGCCAGAATGTTTATCTTAGTCGTATCTCGGTCAGATTGCAGCCTGTCCACACTCGCTAATCCCAGTTGTTGATATTTAGAACCGCAAAAATGGGTGCTGATAAGGAGGAGGTGAATACATACATTTATTTGTTCTAAATCGCTTTCATTAATAAATAACATTTAAAAGGTTACACCTATCATACAACAATATAAGATTTAGGCAAAAAAGTAAAAAAACATTAAAAAAATTACGTTTTTTTTGGCAGCTGCATCTGTGCTCTGATCGTTTCTATAACTAGCGTGTCGGTCCCTTAGCTCCTAGCTAAACATTGTAGTGAATACCATTTATTTATTCAATCATGAAATGAAGTTGAGCCCTAATTGAGTCAGCACTATGTAGAGCTGAGATCTCTGCCCCATCCATGAGTGATGATAAACAGCGTAGCCTATAAATACAGGCCCGGGCGAGTTGTTATTATGTCGGGCTATGGCTGTAAAATTATGAAATCAGGAACGTTCGCCAATTCTGAACACATCTCAGGTTCGGGCTTCGAAAAGCTAGAAAGCTGCGGTTTCGGGTCGGCTAGGACAGAATTGTGTCGGGCTAATGACAAGACGTGAAAATCTATATAGCCGCCCTACGTGAAATAAATGTGTATAGGCTATTGTTTGAAATCACATCACATGAAAGGAAAGGTGGAAATATAACACAGTTCATTAAGATAATTTTATGACTCAAATAGGCCACAATTTTTCTGTTTTTTTTAAATATAATTTGCCCTTTTAAAATATACTTTGATTATATTCTGGCCCGGCATCTATAGACGAGAAAGAATTTGGCCCAAGGCCAAACATAATTGCCGACCCCTGTCTTAGGGGCTCATATATTCCCCATGCCTCCCTCCCTCTATAGCATCAAAACATAAAATACGAGTTGAGGATTTCATCTTTAAAACGAACGCTTCCCGTTTTTTATTTCTAAAAGCCATAAAACCGTGCAGTGAATTACTGCATGAGATAACTTAATAACTAGTATATTAACTAAACACACATTGTTGCACAACGTCCCCGATTAGGCTATTAGCGCAGGCGTTTATTCGTTGAGGCGATCAAAGCACAGAGTACCCCACCCAGAGGAGAGTTGATTAGCTGAAAGCACAAAAGTAGGAGAGGGGAATAAAGACAGAACAAGATAGATGAGCGAAGCAATGAGCACAGTTGTGGTTAATTGCCCCCGTATGTGACTATACATCTACGCGACGCCACTACGACGCCCCCCCCCCCATTCACCCCCACCACCCACTTATGTGTGTGTTCACGCGACAACCTCCTGCTCCTCGTTTTCAGAATGGCAGCCATGCGGGTGCTCTCCAAAAGGAGCAGTCATCATCGTCATCACACCTTAGCAGCAGGCGCTCGCAATCTCCCAATTAGAGGCTTGTTAAAAGCCTTGAAGCTGCGCTTTTTGCGGAGGTGACCGAACCGGCCGGGCCCTCTGGAGGTCCTGACAGCACCCCGCACGACAGCGAGCCCTCTGTGAAAATACAACAATATAAAAGAAACAAATAAATCAAACACCATCCAGGCTCAGTGAGCCAGCGAGGGTATTCACTATCAGGAAGAAGCAATCATTGGAGTGTAGGGATGTGAAGGGGGGGGGGGGGGGTGGAAGTGGGAAAAATAGCTGCGCTATCTGTAGAACCTTGTTGTGACACGGTCGGGGCTCTTTGCACAGGATGGATGGTTATGAGCTGGTGCTGCACTGGGGAGGTGACCGAGACCGAGGGAGTGGGGGCTGGGTTTGACCACTAGCGCAGGCAGGCGGCCAGCGTCGGGTGGCAGCAGGGCTAATACTGTACGTTGGAAGCGGGCGCCCTTTGACCCTGGTGCTCAGCACCTTGAAAAGAAAGCCTTCTCCCCCGCACGCCCTGACCAATC
This sequence comes from Amblyopsis rosae, assembly GCA_025399935.1. Lineage (NCBI taxonomy): Eukaryota > Metazoa > Chordata > Actinopteri > Percopsiformes > Amblyopsidae > Amblyopsis > Amblyopsis rosae. Next base: position 6,926 of record JAODTR010005301.1, on the reverse strand, counting down.
TCTCATTGTGCGGGTCATTGCTCACCATTTACTGTACCTACCAACATTTACTGCTGCCTCCAGACTAAGGAACAGCTGAGATCACACATTGGGCTGATCCCTATGGGGCTGGTACTTAAAGCTTGCATTAGTATTGAAGAATAGCATTATTGCTGTTGTGAGTATTATCCCACACCCAGAGACGCTGTAGACGAGCGTGCACGTTTGCACACCCTGCCACGGCATCACGTGCACGCACGCGTTCGCACGCACGCACGGACACACGGACGCACGCACAGTAAAATCCAGGCCAGACACAACGTGAAAAACTCAGAAGAGGTAAATCTGTCTCTAAGCCAATATGTATCCCCCCCCCCTCCCCACTTCCACAATGTGTGACCTCCACCAAGATCTATCAAAACATCGCATTCACAAACATGGCACAGCACCACAGAGAATGGAAGGCATGCTATTCCCGGAAGAAATAATCTCATAAAACCATTACAGTGAACAACAAAAGGTGCAGTAGCTGTTGAAGGGGGATTACTCAACCCCCCCCCCCCCAAAATACGTGTGTTTTGGAATTAAAAAAAATAGCAGCAATGCATACGAATGCTTATTACACAGACAAACATTTGCAAAATCGTGTGTGTGTGCGCGACTGCATTTGTGCACGTACATACAATGCTAAGGGGATATATACTGTACTGTGCGCTGTACTGTATGTAGCCTAGCTGTCAGCCACATGACACTATGAGGCAATCCTGTGTGTGCTTAGCCTATGTACGGCACAAACCAATTAGACTTGACAAGCTTTATTCCTATGGCTGTAGTCTAGTCTCACACGCTCGAATGGACCAGTGAAACACACTGCTTGCAGCGCTTTCAACTGGTTTGAAATAGTACCGTATATGTGGCAATAGGCTCTCACTCCGAATCCAGCGCATTTCGATGCGGCAGCGCAAATATAACACGCATGTAATGTACATGTTGTATGCGTCGCTAAGATGCGTGTGCACTCGCTCTGGAGTGGGGTTCCTGCAGCAAAACTGCACTGAGTGCAGAGCTTATCGACACGCCACTGTCCTCGCCGTGCAACAGTGAACAGCGGGCCCCGGCTGAAAACTGTGATCCCTCATTGACGCCCCACTGTGTCCATCTCAAGTCGTGAGGAGGGGTAGACAACAGTCGGAGGAGAAAACAACTCCTTTTGAGGAGCGAGTCCCCGCTGAATACAGCGGGGAAACCTAAAGAGCTGGATGGATGAAAGGCAGACTGGCGTTTCGTTCTTCACGGCAGTAAAGAGGGGCGACATCACGGCGTTACCCCAGCAACATGCCGTTACCATGTTAGTTAGTGATATGAGAGGGAGCATACCCCCCCCCCCCACGACGCGCGTAAAAGCCTTCCTTGGAGGAGGTGGGGTTAAACGGCGTTCCACATTGGGTGTTCTCACAGCGCCTGTGGGGGGGTTCCAACTCTCTGTATGGTGTCCTTACGGTCCTGCTCATGCCATCCAGTGTTTGTGATGGGAGTTCTTGCCAACTCGAGGCCAAGTGAGGTTTAATATTCCTAAAAGGTGTCAAGCATAACTCTTACAGTTTTTAGCCTGCAGCTGCTTGGAGGTTCTAAATTATTATTACAAATGCCTGGCTCTGCCACCCAAATACAAAATTAAACCTTTTCATAATCTTCTCTTTCGCCAGCCATGTTCAGTCACAAATCCACACACCCACCACACTTATTATTTTGACGCAGAGTGCTGGTTTAATTGGATGCTGTGCCGACATTACTACACGCGTTGCCTAGCAATGAAGCCTTACGCCAGCATTATTGTCTCTATGCGGTTTGCCAAAAGTAGCATTTATAATTACTTGGCAATTATACATTTTTTTCCCTCTAAGCAATTTCTTATCCTGCTCCTTTTAGCTATCTGCCTACTGGCTCTACTATAAATTGAAAAGCTGTTTCACACCCCTTTGAGTTACTCTGATACCGTATCCGAGATCAATCTATAAAATGCTACAATACTCGTGGAAATGTGTCCCATTCAAAATGATTTGAAGATCTCCAACGGTCACCCAGTCTTGATGACAGAGACTCCCGGCATCGCCATCCATTGTATATAGTGCAGATGCCCTTCTGCCTAACAGAGAGCCGCGCTTAGCGTCTAATTGTCTCTAGAAGATACTTAAGCTAAACAGTGTGCATCCTGCCTGATTAGGTTTGTGCTCTGGTGTCGCCAGGGAAGCAATATCATGAAGGCAATGCTATCACTTATGGCCAACACCACTTCTGGGTACCGATACAGAAATACACAACCGCTGTGTCGAGTGTGCGGTTGATGTTTGCGGCGACCAATGAAAACTGTAAAAACAACAAACCATAAACACCACTGAGTAAAGAGGACCGGAGGGGTGGGGGGAGAGTACGATAGCAACAAGAGCCATTTTGCAATATGCAGTGTGTTGTTATCGTCGTCAGGCTGCTTGGCTGACGAGTCCAATCAGCATCCTGAATGAGGCCCTGACACCAGGCGGGAAGCAATTCCGCGCACCTCTTCTTCTTCTGAAGCTAGCCGTGCTGATGCAGCAGGGTGAGCCATACGTATGCTGTGGGACTGTGCACAGCATTTAAACACTGGCTGGGGAGCGATGCCGTGACACAGCCCCTGAACCCCATCTCCATCGTTCTCCCTGCAGCCGACGGCCCGCAGTATCATATCAAGAAGAGACTCTGCACATGGAGAAGTGAGAGGAACAAACTTCTAGACTCTTGTGCGTATACATTCGGTCTACATTGGATTATGGAAAGATTTCTTATGCCATGGCTTGTCTCTAAGATATCAAATGCTGGATGTCATAAAAACCTCCTCTGTCTAAACAATTCCAAAACAGTTCCCCAAATCATTTCCATTTATTCGCCCCCCCCAAACCTGACTTAAATTATCTTGTGAACCTTCCTCAAAATGTCAAAAAATATGCCTGCAATCTGGGCAAAGAGAGGATTTGACTCACGCATAACTAAAAGATAATATAAGCATGCATTAGGTCTACAATATTACAGGCTATCAGAGACCTTCATGACTCAGTAACTTACTGTACATTTGCATATGAATAGCAAATACATTGCATGTTCCTTCTACAAAAATAAAGCCATATCAACACAGTGCCAACGCAGGGCTTAAAAAGGCACAGTATGCAATTCCTCAGGGAGTCATGTCACATGCATGCACGTGCATGTGCATGTGCACATGCACGTGCATTCAATCCCAGGCCTTGAATTTGAATCTAAGGCCAAGGCTGTCCAATTCCACTTACCAGCATCACCTTAACTTAACTGAGGGATTGTATGTATAATGATTAGAGAGACAAAATAATAATAAACATAAACATGTAGAGGTTCTAATATACTATAATAATAACAATAATATCAGTGAGATCGCTCACTGATACTAGAGCTTAAACAGTATTCCTAACAAGCAGTACCCAGCCAGGCCTCTCTAAGCTCCAGTCCCAGTGGTACAGTACATCCCTGTTAGAGCAATGCCCCGGTCTGTCTGCATGCAGACGCAGGTGGCTGCAGCTCACACTGAGCCCTTCTAAAAATTCCACCGCATGCGTAATCCACCAACCTCCCTCTGTCAAACATCCTTGCTACCATTACCCACAATCCATCCATCCACCCATACATCACAGTCCCTCCACTTGCAAGCTATTTCTCCATCAGATTCTCTCTCTCTCGTCAGTGGCAGCCTGACACCCACCAGATGTAGAACTGTCTGTTAGCTGGTTTCTTCATCATGGCACGCCCTGCGATTCCTGCAGCAGCACGGCCATCTAAGCACTGGAAACACGCTCAGGCGTTCATTGATTACCACCGCTGAGAGAGAGAAAAATAGAAATAGAGAGAGAGAGAGAGAGGATGCCATTCCACCGAGCAAACTGTCAATCTGTCAGTGGGGTACCATCCTCGTGGATTGAGATCTGCCAGAGAGCGATGTATAAAAACAGCACATGCCACAATCTGTGTTTGCTGCGCATGTGCTACCTAACCCGGTCTTATCATTCATATGAGTGAGTGAGTGAGTGAGTGAGTGAGTGAGTGAGTGAGTGTGTGTGTGTGTGTGTGTGTGTGTGTGTGTGGGGTGGGGGGTGGGGGGCAGTTCTCTCCTCCACAGCCACTTGGGGCCGTAAAACATGAGCCGACTGGCGGAGAAGCAGCTGGCCATCACTCAAGCTGACTGACTGACTGACTGACTGACTGACTGACTGACTGACTGACTGACGTAAAGCAGAAAACCTGCTGGAACTTTACACACACCGACGACCCACAAAGACACATTCACTAAATATATGACTGTCACAAATTATAAAGCCACAGGATAGGAGTAATAAAAAAAAAGTCCATCCATTATATTGTCAGGACATTTTAACTATTATTTATATTATTTAAATATTTCTGAATAATCCCCAAAACAAGACAAAATCAATCAATTATAACAATCAGGGGGAAACTTAAAAAATACATTTAAAAAGGAGATTGATTGATTTGCATGTGGCTTAACTTGTAAGTCTGAGTGGCAACAACTTAAAGTGAAAGGAGGAAGCCTTAAAACAAGGACTACGAGCTCATTTATCCATCCACTGGTGAAGAAAATGAGAACTCCGCTCTCTCTTAGCCAACTGGAAAATCAGTTTGCCTTAAGTTTACACATGCGTGAACCTGGCACGTCGGTGCAGCAGGCATTCATGAATGTTGTGAGTGGGCCTCGAGAACTGTGTTCTGCTAACGTTATATCCCGTAAGTGTCGGCCTGTGTGCCAAGCGTGGGCAGATGTCCAAACGTTGCCTAGATATTATGGTGAGCTGCTTGAGGAGGCAGATACTGTATATGTACAGTACATACGCATGTTCCCTTGTTTGACAGTAGGGGGGAAAGGTCGCCTCGTGAGACCATCCTGATACCGCAAGATGCTGTTTATCTTCGCCGCCATGCTTATCGGTCTGGAACCCCTCAGTTCAAAATCGTTATTCACAAAAGGCGGTGCTAACACATTTCAATCAAGCGTCCTTACACACGATTGTACTTGCTACCTTATCTCTAACCCAATCAGAATGTTTAAAGTCAACCAGAGCACCGGTGGTGAATACCAAAACGTACAACATGCGTTGTCATCTTGGGATCATATTCTGCTAGCCGAATCGGTAACTTCGGAGCGTTCTTGTGCAACGCTCTAATATGCTCTAATCGGTCGACAAACGATTTTGACACTCATGGCAAACTTAAATTGGAGTCTAGGGAAATGGATCACGACAACATAATAACAGGAGAAACATACTGGTAAACAAATAATAACCCTCGAATTCTTTCCTGAGTTAGTGAGCTACTAAATTAAATGATGTTGCTATGGAACACACGATAGACAACATGGAGACAGCACACACATCCCAGAGTAAAAAGTGGCATTATCACAAAAAAAAACAACATGGCAACTACAGTCTAAGAAAAAGATATGAGTAAAGTCACTGCCATATAAAAACAAATGAATAATAAGACAATTAAATAAAACAAAGTTACTGTACAGGATACTGGTGAGCTTGTCAAGGTTACCAGTGTGTATCAAACGTGTGTGTTGTTTTTCTGATCCATCCCTCAATCTATAATTCATAGAAATTTCTATGCAGTCATTATTGTATTGTAAATATTTAAACTGGCCTCTCCCAATAGATAATAACTATGATTAAAGAAGTAGGGATTCAGTGCATTGCTACAGGGATCATCAGATGGTCAACAAGTGAGCTTGAGCCTCCATCTAAAGAGCAGCCTCCTCCCAGCCCACCCTTCCAGCATCTTCTGCGTCAACACAAAAAGCTCAACTGCATCAAAAGATCAATCATAGAAAAACTTCAGCCTTCCTGCATCACTCGCCATTTCCACAGCCAAGAACTACTACAGTATGCTGACACTGACAGTGGACATTTCAAGAATCATATTCCGGGTTGTGAGATGGACTTGCCTGAGGCTAAGATACGCAAAAAAAAAAAAAAAAAAAAGAAGAAGAAGACGACAAAATAAATCAACATGGCTGCCTCCATTAACACCAGCCCTCGAGAAGCGCCTGACAGATAAGGATTCAGGAATGCTATAGTTGGGAGACCTGCTATAACCTATAACTTGTTTCCCAACTACTGGACCTATGCATGGAATTAATTCTAAACAATGTACAGTATAATAAAATGTGCTAATATCAATCAAAATCAATGGTTGCAGAATTTCATATAACAGCGGTGACTAACAGAGCAAACCGCCCCATTCATTTTTTCTGTTTATTAATATGCAGCAACTCACCAGCGGTGAGGTCCTTGTTGAGGTCAATGAAAGCGTGGGCGTGAGGGATTCGCATCTCGACAGTTGAATTCAGTGCCTTCTGCCAAGTCTGTTGCCTAGGGAGAGAAAAAAAAACAAGAACTCTGTAGAGGGATTTAAAGGATTCATCTGATACTTGCAGTGGCAATGGCAGAAATTGGCATAAGGTGACACAACGACCGAAAGTCAGTGTGTTATCTTTCACAAAACAGAGTGCACAGATTTGATTGTAGCATGCCAAAGTATACAAATAGCAGTAAGCACAATGCATTATATAGCAAATTACAGCTTGAATGACCAGATTTACACTCAAATACTGTATGCTGTACTGGAAAGCCAGCTTACCTATGGGTCAGATAGCAGACTTCAGTAGTTCCCTTGATGATTCCAAAAATATCTGGGATCATATTCCCATCAAAACTGTAAAAAAAAATAATAATAATAATAAAGAATGGTGTCATCCAGAGACATAAAAAAAAAATACATTGGATTTGCTTTTCCAGATGATAGCTTGGCTGTGTATTTTGACATTGAACTATATAGAGCAGACCTGGGCAAAGTAAGGCCCGGCAAAGTGA
>JAODTR010005299.1:0-11486 GCA_025399935.1 Amblyopsis rosae | reverse complement strand
CCATGAATATCACAAACACAAACTAGGATATCAGGGCCATCGGGGGTGATTATGTTTCTTGGGTTTTCATGTAGCCTGGTTAATTAAAACATCCTGATTTTGCCCTTTACGATTTCCTTTGTATGACATACTGTAAAGTATCAGTCTGGGAACTCTCAATTGAAGACCCTTAAGTGTGACCAATCTGGTGGTATTAATCAAATCATTGCAATTTTACCTCCTACATCAATTAAACAACTTGTTTAACTGTGATTTCTAAACACAGACATTAGCTGAATATTGGATAATCTTCCACCAACAGAAACCACAACAGTACAACAGTATTTTCTAAACCAATGAACTACCCACCGATTGTCCTGAGGGGTTCTCTTCCAAGTTTCTAGTTGAAAGTTCCCAGACCATGCATATTCAGAATGGTTTTAACCGGGCTAATTCATAAGTGTCAAAAGCACTATTGGGTATACTTTTAAATCAAATGGTTTACTACATGGGTGTAAATACTACAATATCGTACAAACTACAGTAACTGAGCCACAAAGAAGTAATACATTTCTAAGATCATGTTCAAGTAGTCAAACTGGTTTGTTAATGCAGAATCACTCCATGCGATTTATGTGCCCCACACTCTTTTCACATGTCTATTCCTCTAACATGGCTGTTGCTTGACATTGCTTTCTACTCACAGTATCATTAAACTTATCCTTAAGTATGAGGAGGCAGTTTTTCATGTTTTTGATGTGCACAATGCACATGAGCATCCACATGTATGCGCATGTCTGCAGGTACATCGGATTACGTGTCTTAGTACAGTGCGATGTGAAAAGCCATATCTGCCAAGAGGACGTGATATACTGCATAGTGATATTATTACATGCCCGTGCACATACTCATTATTCAAAATAAATCTGACCACTTTAGGAAAATTAAAGCCTAAACTCGTTGTGTTAGGAAGGCCTCCCTCTGCTCTCTCCTGGTTATGGCTTATATAATCAAGAAGAAACATTCAGCCCATAAAGCATATTGCAATGTGATTGAATTTACACCTTTGGCTGTTAGCACCAGATATCAATAGAGGTCTCAGGAGATTGTGTTTACCCATGCAGCTTTACTGCCTCCTATGTGAGGGAACCATTAACGAGACCCATTTGTTGTGAAATTCCATTCAATCATTCTTTACTATTATTGTTTCCCAGAGGTTTTTTTCTGCAGTAATAAAGCTCAAAGAAAGAGGGCACACAGGAACCAATATGATGGCACTATACGGTATCCATCTTAAAGGCAAAGTCCATTATTCAAGTTCAATAGTGAATCCTCAATCAAGTAATCTCGTCAACAGCCATTGTTTCTTTATAAGAAATAACGTATAATAATAATAATGAGGTTGTTGTGAGAGTGCACACTCACTGCTAAATACCCAACATAAACCATTGGTTAAGAGCAGCTCTGGTAAGGACCCAGTGGTGACCATGAGTGTGAGAGACCAATGAGGGACACAGGGTGTGTTTGTTTACATGCTCCATGGCCATTGACGGCTCCTCCAGCACATATTGACTCTCCTGACTTGCTCTCTAACCACCCTTAAGGTGCCCCAGAGCAACACACATACCTGGCATGCCAGGCGAGCTGTGCTCACTGAAAGTACAACTTCGGTTAGACATTGTAAAAATGTGACATGCGGCGCGGAACAGTGCTGATTCTCAATGAACGCATATCATTTCAGTGTCGAGACGTAATTAGCAAAAAACATACATCATCTGTGTCTTCTCTAATGAAGACCGCGATGGGCCGACGTGGAGCATATTGGCACAACCGTCCACGGCCACACCCTCAGCATCAGCCTGCACATCTCTTCCCCGGGGAGGAAGAGGCTTTCTCTTCCAGGCCTCTCACAAATCAATTGGTTGATGGATAACATGTCTTTCGTGAAATGGTCTTATGAATTGCCTGGCTGTCTCACACTTGAAGAAATTGCTTTTGAATAGCAAAATGCCAGGCTCTGTTTGAGCTCGGTGACATGGATTCTCCAGGCTCTGTCATTTGTAATATTATGCTTTGGCTGAAGGGCGCCCTCCGTTCAATAAAGGGTTGAATCCTCAACAAATCGCAAAATAACAAACCCCCCGTTGGAATTTCAAATGACAGAAAAGCGAGTTTTGATACATTGGCTCGGCGTGCCATTCCTTCATCCCATTTAAGCGTATTCTCTCCACACAAACACACTACACACCGAACGGACCAGCGAGCACAAAGGTAGGCCAGCCAGGCTGCGTCGTCATGGCGCCGCCCTGCCCCAGGACGAGCAGCGTGTCTTCCATATGGGACAGGGGCACAGCAGACGAGCCTGAGCGGCCCCTCTCCGGCGTGTTCCCCGTGGGCGTCACGCTGAGACAACCTCGGCCCTGACATGAGTCCCATGGTCAAGGGAAGGTGGCTGACTGTTCCCTGGTACAGGCCTCTCTGCCTCAGGCCTTCAACACACCTCCATGGCACCAGGCCCTACACTCAACAGCATGTCACAATGCCAGGCCTTAGTCACACTGCTGTTGTGGAAAAGTTATTGAGGAATAATAACTCCCCCTGACATGCAGGCAGCCGGAGAGTGTAGCTGTTTGCCTTGAGATAAAACCGTAAAAAGGCCATTTACTCCTATTACAGCGCACACTCATGTTTGACAGCATGCGGCTACATTGCTCTAACAATATATCCTTTACACCTGGGACACACCAATTGCATCACTGCAGTGCTTGAAACACAGTAATGCCATTGTTTCTATGTGGAAACGTGCAGAGAGAAAATGGTGGAGAAATACTGCCATGCACTTACATTTCTGTGTCAAGCACAGGTGATCGATGTTTATATAATTAACAAACTAAAAAAAATTAAGAATTTTGAATATATAATCCTCACAGATTCTAAAATATTGGCAAAATGTTTAAGGCTATGTTTAGATATTAATTTAGATCATAATATAACAATAATACAAATATTTATGTATTTTGTCCCCATACTTTATGTATAGCTAGTCTCAAACAGCCTGTTCCAAAGTCACAGGGGCATGATATATCTTTTAGACTATCTGATCTAATCCTTTTTAAGTGTAATTGTACTAACTATAAGTCACTAAAGTATATATTTTTTTTTTCTCGCAAAGGGTAATATTATAAATATCACAGCTGATAAATTTTCCTGGTTTCATTGGCAAAGCATTTTACTGTACATAATGTGCGCATAATTTCAGTACATTTATTTAAAGGTAAAAGGCTGAGTTTAGGCAAGGCAAATCCAAATGTGCTTAATCAGATGTGATGAGAATATGAATTAAAGGTATAAACTCAAAATAGAGTGCATAAAAAATGCATAAGAACAGGAATATGAATCGCTAAATAAAATGTGGTAGGAATACAAAATGAACAACACCACGCATAAAAAGTTAAGAAGGCATCGATACATATAATGTAGTGGGAATAGGAACTAAGCTGAGCAGATATACAGTATTGTGAAGTGTTGTGTTTGAAAGACAGCACGAGATAGCAGCAACGAGCATGAGAGAAAGGGCAACACCAATGAAGGGGAGGAAAATGTGAGGCAGAGAGAGAGAGAGAGAGAGAGAGAGAGAGAGATGGTAAAGATGAAGGGGAGGGTAATGTGTGTGTGAGAGAGAGAGAGAGAGAGAGAGGGTGAGAGAGAGAGGGAGAGAGAGAGAGAGAGAGGGGGATGGTGAAGGCGACAGAAAGCAGTAGTAAAGGGAGAGTGTAAAGAGCAGCTGATTGAGTGGAGGCTGGACCAGGACAAACAGTGAGCTATGCATGCTACAGTACAGCTCTGACAGGCACACACACACACACACACACACCTCTGGAGTCCTTCAAATAACTGTATCCTCACTTAGATTGAACTCTTAGACACTGGGGAGAGAGGACCTTGTACGTATGGCTTGCAATACCATGTAAAGAGCTGTGTGTGTGTGTGTGTGTGTGTGTGTGCTTGAATATGTATGTGTAGTTGTTATCCTCACATCTACTATGTGGGGTGGACATGTGCATTGCACTGTCTCAGAATAAATTACACTTAAGTGTGACTGTGTGTGTGGAGAGAGAGAGAGAGAGAGAGAGAGAGAGCGAGAGAGAAAGAGAGAGTAACTAGGTCAGACTGGGAGCTATTGGAAAAGGAGTGTAGCATGTTTTGGCCACTTCTTGTGCAGCCACAGAGACTAGTCACTTCATCATCCCATTGCAGTGCGTTAAGAGCCGATTCATACATTTGGCCAGACATGCCAAAAATATTAATAAAAAACCTCTACCATTGCATATTCTGGAACTCATGACAGGAAGGGGCCATTTCCTTAGATATTCAACTTCAGGTATTCCTGAACTAATGAGACGTCAACTTTTTTTTTGTTGTGTGTATCATGGCCTTGTGTGGCTCAGATACAGTTATACACAAGCAGTGAGCTAGAAGGCCTCAGGCAAGGTCCCTATTAGCAAACGCCTGGAGTGAAAAGAAAGGTGCCAAATATTGAAATGAACCGGAGAATGACAGCAGTCTCCACAATCGGCGGCAGAGACGATTTAGGATACAGTGCAGCCATGCTGTTGATCTAGCTCCATATTGCAGCCAATTAAAACCACCTGTGATGCGGGTGAGGTCAGGTTAAAGGGGAAATTGAGGATTATTTTGCTTCCATTAGAGAAACAACAGTGTTACTGCATGGTATCAAACGCCACAATGCAAGAAACTCCTCCCTCACCTGAAAACTTGTGTGACATATAAACATCCTCGTCCCTTTGCCCTCCCTGAAATTCCCCTAATCCTACCCGCACACTATTATGTGTAGTATTTTACAGTAGGACAAAATGTCAGATAATCCCTCTGAATAACCAGCTGGACACCTCCCTAAACTTGGTCTAGGAGAAATGTCAACATATGGCACATAACAAATCCACACCAACCAACTTTTGGCTTTGTAAATTAAACCATAAAACATTTACACGACTACAGCTGTTTCGTTGCCATAAAGGAAAAATTACTGTCTCCCTGCAGCTATGAGTGTTGACACATAATAATTTTAAATAATAAACAACTGCCTCGTTTGGAATATGCGACCACACAGCATCTAAGTGTGTGGTTATGATAATGCAGTATTTTTCTAGATTTTGTAAGCTTAAAATTAGTTATATTTAACTCTGTCCAAAGTCAACATCCAAAATATTTTGTTAACATCTGAGGCATTTCAGATCAAAAAGAAAAACAATTTACAAATATATTATCATAGAAGGTTACAGGCATTTGGAGTTTTTATGACTGCCACATTTTATCTGGAGAGAATCCCCATCTCACCAAGAAGGCTTTAATGTAGTGTATGTGAGAGAAAACAATCTGAAGACTCAGCTCGTAGGTGATATCCTATCACCAGCAGTGTTTATTGATCAGACCAGCCTCCCTAGCTCATCAATAGGTAATTCCATTACATGTCTAATAAAGATGAATCAATCAATCAATTAGCGGCTATAATCTGACATCTTGCACCACCGCTTAATTTCATCAAATGCCACCCACTGACCAATCCATACGAACACAGCTGCATTCTCTGGCTGTGGGGACAGGTTAAGGTCCAGAAGAAGAAGAATGTGAATGTGATCAGTAGGTGTGGCTCCATCAGCCATGTCCAAAACCATCTCAGTCAGCGCCTGGACGCTTTTCTCATCACTGTTTAACCTCTGCTGCCCTCGCTCGTTAATTTAACCACTCCCCTATAACAATTTTTAACCCCTATCATACCCCACTGTGCGCAGCCAGAGAGGGAAACCATAGTGTGGTGGGGTGACAGCCCCCGACACACTCACACACACACACACACACATACACACACAAACACACGCACATCCATCCTTCAGTGTCACAGTCATTCTGCACCGCCCATTGGAGCAGAGAGAGGGAGTCAAAATGTCACTCAACCCCGACCTCAGACCCAGGGGGGACGGGCAGGCTCGCATCGGTTGCCAGGGCAATGCTGCTACAGCTTGTCTTTCAGGTGTCACTGCCAATAGTAAAAGGTACCCCCCGCCTACCCAAGCCAAGCCTTTCCCCACCAGGGCATTGAATATGGATTGTTCCATGTGGTTGCACTCTTACAGTGCCACTCCCCCCCCCCCCGACCCAACCCAACCCCTTTTTTAAGTGATCTTTGGTTTTTTGTGGGACAGGCCACTTGCTGGCGCCACTTCTGACAGACGTTCTCTGCTCAGCACACGGGCAGAGGATGCTAAATGCTGAGAAAAAAAAATCCTCCATGAGATCTGTCTTTGTCTTCTCTATAGGCAGCCATTACATTTCCCTCTGCCTCTTAGTGATCCAGCTACCAAGACAGACAGCTTGCAGAATGGGGGCTGATTAACGCACCATTAGACAGGTAATTGCCAGAATATTGTTTAAATCTTAATTACATTACAAGTCAACAGTGATGCCATATTGTGATAAACATGACAGATGTTCCACAAATAACATTTGCTTATTCTTAAATATTATTGGAGGGATATAACTACTATTGAGTCAGATACAGGATCAAGGATAATTTCCTTTTCGAATATTTTACCAAACACAGGCTATTTTTCACAAAATCATACATGGATGTAGAGGGTAAAGAGCAGAGCACATACTGTACCTCTGCTACAACTTTATGATGGATTTATTAATATCCATATCACCAACGGCATACATTCATTTAAGATACATATTCTTTAGAGATTACGTCTGCACATTGGCCTGGGAACGCCTCGGGATCCCCCAGTCAGAGCTGGTCAATGTGGCTCAGGAAAGAGAAGTTTGGTTTGCCCTGCTGGAGCTCCTGCCCCAGTGACCTGACTGCAGATAAGCGGATGAGGATGGATGGATGTATTCTTTGGCATTTGGCAACTTACCCTCCACCGACGCATCACATTAACAGTCACTCTTTCAATGGTTGAGGAGCTTGGTAAGGTTCACCATCATCCAAAATGGCCCTTGGGCCATGGTCAACATATCCACAAAATCCCAATAACACTTTGATGAATCCTGCTAGTAGCAGACAGAACAAAAAACATATTTGAATGTAGTGGTTTATTGAATCATTGGTGTGATAACCGCTGCACCAGTGGTTATTTGGGTTTTTGCCATAGCTGATATGGCAAAACCCAAAGCTTAACAAAGACAAGTAATAGGTTTAGCAGGGTTTGGTTAGTTTTAATCATGGATGAAAGCAAACTAGAGACTGCTTAAGTAGCTTTCCCGCAGGGTTGTGAAGCACATGCTACACAGCACACACACGCTAAGGTTTACACAAAGATTACCTCTAAAATTGAATTGAATGCAGCGGGGGGGCTTCTTCTCCCCAAGCTCTGAGTTAAGGTTATTTAACAGAAGACATTGCTTTCCAATTACTGCATTCAAAATTCTAGTCATTTCCTGGAATTACTGAGGTGAATGGAATGAAATGGATGCCACTGTGCGAAGATGGGAGCACTGTAAGGTGAATGTGCCAGTGAAAGCTGGCTTTGTTTCGAGAGTGCGCCTCGCCTCTGGGATCATCCTGAGCGGCGATGTTGTAATGTGGCACAGCTCATCTCCATTTTGACAGCTTCCCATGGTAATGACATTAAGTGATGTGAGGCAATCTAGTGCGCCTTTCTTGAACTCGACAGGAAAAGACTTCATGATTGAACACATGGAGGAATTCAGGCCAGCCAAGTTTGTTTGTGTTCCCGGAGACGCATTCGACTGAAATTGTTGGAATTAATTGTAAAGCACATTAGAGGCTGTGTTCAACTTTTTCGTCGGCAAACACGCTTTCTCCCTGTCCGCAACCGCCACTTTCTAAAGTCCACACTAAAATGCAGACCCAGAAGGGCATTTGCCTAGGCAACAGTTTGGATGTCATTTACCTAATACTAGTGTTCACACTCCAGTGGCGAGATGTGAAGGACAGGGAGTTGGAATGGGTGATGGGTGGATGAGAGATGGAGGGAGACTGGGGGCGTGATGGCTGTCTCTGGTCCGTCCCCAGGGTGGCCAGAGGGATGGTGCTTGCTGGGCCAGGCTGGCCGGACGCGGGGGCATGGCTGACAAGCCGCGTCGGAGACGCTGACACACCACCGAGTCTGAGAGCTGACTGGGGTGGACTCTATGTGGCACACAGCACAAGTGGAATCTTAAACACAGCCAGCCAGACAAGGCCTTCTGCACAATACCATGCACTCTTCCAATGCTAATGAGAAGGTTTTTGGGTAGAGAAGCTAAACCTAGGAAATTTGTATGTACGTCATACATTCCTACATTCATAGCCTGCATAGTCTGAGAAGGCATGCACATAATATTAAAAAAGAAAATGATTTGTGTAGGATGTCTACATTGATTGTTTGTCTGTGTTAATACTTGTACTTGTTATTGTGTACACACACAGACACACGCACGCGCGCGCGCGCGCGCGCACACACGCACGCACGCACACACGCACACACGCACACACGCACACACACACACACACAAACAGGCACATGCACATACAAAAAATGTTAAACTCCTCTGATGCTCTTTCATGTGGTTGAGAAAAATCACTTTTATCATTCCTTTTCTCAGTGGTCCAGGTTTCATTTTTTACATCAGAGAAAGTTTGGTTTAAACCTACAGAGTGCAAATTGCTCTCACATACTACCCTTCCACCAGGCATCCCTGTGCTTCAATCTGTGGAAACATCTTTCTGAGATGGGCTTGTGGTGGGAGATTCATTTGGACCTGGAATTGCACACATCACTGCAGTATTGAATCTAACCAAGCCAGACTGCAGCAAAAGGACATTTGGGCTGGGTGAAATTGGATATTCTAGTAGTTCAATAAGTTTGAGACCTAGAAAGGACAGAGGGAGAAGTGATTATTCATGTTCAACAGTGACGTCGGCCTAAGCGTAAAATGCCTTAAAATAAAACGTTACATTTAGTATTTCACTGCTAGCCTAATGTCAGCATATGGAGGGCATACTACCCTGAACTTTGTTCAGGGTAGTATGAAGATCACCATTGTGAGGCAGCATAGCTAAATGGAAAAATGATTCATTAAAGAAGGTCAATGTTCTTAATTACACACATCGTAAGAACAAATGTCCCTGTTAGATTAAGGCCTGTGTACATAAAAGGCTCGCTAACTGAATAGACTGGTTGGGATATTTAATGTGCCATTACTAGACTTTTTTTTTTTCTAAAACATATTGCAGCATGATCCTGTCTAACGTAAACTAGGAGACATTTCAAGTCTATTAGGCATGGAATCATCAGGCTTTTAAGAGAAATTAGCCTGAGCTATTCTTTTTGTCACATATCGGTTTCCGTTCACCTTTGTTTAAATTGTATTCATACAAAGCCCTTGTGAATTATTCAAGGTTTTAGACTGACTTTATATCTCTGACAGGCAGGCCCAATATAATTACAGGCCATACACTTATGATTACAAATTCAAGTAAGAGTAAAAAAAAATCTTACAATAATCAGTGATGATTCTCAAGGGGAGCACTATTAAACTTAAAAAGAGAAAGGGAAAAAAGAGAAGATGAAAATCTCAATTACAAGTAGTCTTCTCATTGCCAATCACTCCAGGACCGGCAGATCAAGGCACTTACAAACACAAAAAGAGAAAGAAAAAAATACACTCATCACATAACTAATGAGAACCCAGATCATTAGTGAAAACAGCAAAATCATGTTCACTTTGATGAGATATTTAAGAAGACTTGATTGTCACCATTTTGGGTAAGATTGTCTTATTCCGAGTGCCAGGTCGCATGAAAATCATCCTAGTGTTTTTCCTCACTTGCGTAGTATGATGACAGATGATTGGTACATGATGCATCGTGATAACAGCTCGAGATGTGGGTCATTTTCTCTGCAAACATTTCACAATTACCATATATTTAGAGATACATTTTTGTCCACTTCAATATTCATTTTAATGCGAACTTACTGCTACACCTGCTGATAATCTGGGGTGTGTACACTGTTGTCACAGCCACAAGGCCATTTTGATCTTGCTCCCCTCAGACACTTTTTAACCACACCTTCAAAAACTGTCTTTGTGATTAGCCTTTTTGTGTGAGTGATAGAGACATTATAGATATAACATTGGACCAAGAATGTGCATTACCATGTGCTCTAATGGAATACATACGTCGCTGGAATGTGGAATACTATCTGTATGGGCACTTAAGGGAGCAGTGCATCCTTTAAATGTGGGGGGCCTGATATTATTTGGTTGCTCTCAAAGTGATTAGGGACTTTGGTGCTCTGCTTCGGGGCTGTGGCTTGATGGACGTTGAGAGGTGCTTTGCTAGGGCCTACTGTAGCGGCTGATCTGTCCTGGATCAATAGCAGCTAATTACAGAGCACATTGATCCAGGACACTCGCTAATTTAGAGCCCAGACCTGGCCCTCTCCATACAGAGCCAGCGCAGAATCTCAAGTCCCAGCCCCCTTGGCCTTACAAACATCTCACTCAGCACTCAGGGGCTCATTATCTGTGAGAAGCAACTGGTTGGATATCTGTCTGGCTCCTGGGATCTGTGCCAACAGTGGAAACACTGTATACTCACATACTATACTGTTTATGGGGCTGGGTGTTGGACTCCCAGCCAGAAGGTTGTGGGTTCAAAACCTGGAACTGACCTGTAACAGGTAACAGCCATTCTGAGAATTAAAGCTCAAATGTGTGTAACTGTAGAATACTGTAGTGTCAGAGCTGCAGTATGGACTGTTTGCTCCCCTGTGTGTCTGTGTGATGCAGCACAGCGTCTGGTAAAAGCTACCAGTTCAGCCAGGTGAGAGTACTAGTTATCACAGAATGTTGTCCTGATTTAAGGAAACAAGTGTGTTTTCAATAAATGCACGCTTGCCGCTTCACTTTTGTCTGTGTACACTGTACATACTATACAGTGTTGTGTTATAATTACTTTGCTGTTGTCGCTGCACTGCAATCTTGTTAATAACAGGGCTAACAAGAAGTTAGCTGACGTGCTACTGCTATTCTAACAGAATGTTGTTTGCTTACCCTGACTGCTGTACGACATTATTGACGTGTGCTCATTGTTGGTTGCTTTGGATAAAAGTGTCTGCAACGTTCTGTAAATGTAAATGTCATGGTACCAGTTAACCAGTACTGCTGGCAGCACTGACTGTGCTGGGTATGCATTCAAACTGATGAAGGGACAGAACGAGGCTGGCCAGATTTGCTCTGGATTCTAAATGTTTGTACAAAATAAGTTCTAACCTTAGTTGTTACTAAATATATGCCACTAATTAATTGCACCCTAGAGCAAAGGTAGCTCTCTGTGCAAGAATATTCCAACAACATAAATTGTAGGAAAGCTAATTACTTGTTTTAATAATGTTCTTTAGAGTTGTAGTGATCCAGCAGTCGAACCACGCCCGTTGATAATTCATGCTGAGGAATATTAAGGTTTGAATATTGGA
>JAODTR010005298.1:0-11486 GCA_025399935.1 Amblyopsis rosae | reverse complement strand
TCAATTCAAAATTGAAATGATCCGTTTAATAATTTAAAACAATCAACAACATGGAGAAACTATCATTTGCAAGACGATAATGTTTTTATACCCCCCCCCACCCACACACACACCCACACCATTCATACTCCACATCTGAAACGCCTCCGTCTCGCATGTGCGCGTCGGTTCGCCCGGCTTGCATGTCATCGCGGAGAGACGCGCCACATATGTGCCCCGATGTCTCCGGAATGCAGAGCCGCTTCAAGGTAGGTATGCCAGGGTCTCCTCTGGTTTGAAATGGTCACCTTATTGTGAGACCTTATTATGGCAGCGCTCGCTCAGCAAATGTCTGTGTGCCGTTCATGTGTCGGTGAATTGAACAGGTTGATGGGGAAGTTGCCATAGCAGATTAGGTATTTGTATGCCTCTCTGTGGGTATAGAGACCAGGCTCTCAGGAATAGAGAGAGAGAGAGAGAGAGAGAGGTGACACTCTGCAGGGTGTGAGAAGAGCATCTGTCTTTGAGTTAGGGATGGAAGTGTCTCATCTCTGTAAGCTCAATTACACTGTTCGGTACAGGTGTGTGTGTACACGTGTGTGTGTGTGTGTGTGTGTGTGGTAAAGACACTTCGACACACTGTCTTCTCGATGGGCAACGGGTGTTTTCATCTTGACGACGTGAATCACGTCTTTCCATTGAGCATCCTCCGACCGCTGCAGAACCCACAGCTATTTAAATACCCCTGCTTCAGTGAAATCCTTCTTTATAGACCCGTTTTATAGTCTCGCACTCCTTATTATTGCCAGCCTCCTATCTGGTATTAATACATACGCATGTTTTAGTTTTAAAGCCCTCTGGAGGAAAGCAATCCATTATCTCTAATCTGGGCATTCGCTAGTGTTTGATATAACTGAAAATGGAGAATGCAGGGGAAGGATGGTTAGGATGGCATGGCAGTCGATCGCTCCCCCTCCCCTCGGCCGTTCTCTGCGGGTTGTCAGACATTCCCGCTCCAAAGTGTCAAACGCTCCATCACAAGTTGGCTGAGGCGCCGTGCGTCCTAGCCACAGCAGTAAACTAATGAAGATGTCTTGCTTTAAACCAGACTCTCTCTCTCTCTCTCTCTCTCTCTCTCTCTCTCTCTCTCTCTCTCTCTCTCTCTCTCACACACACATTGTTTCAATGAGAGAGACACACTTGAGCTACCAGTGCCGCATATAGGCTGAAAGGCCATTGCTTTTGTGGGGATTTATGTTAACTGGATACTGTACATGAGTGAATATTCATGTGTGTGTGTGTGTGTCTGCGTGTGTGTGTTATAGGCCCTTGTACTGTACACCACATTTCATATTTTCCTTGAAGGTAACGCGAGGCATCTTAACTGTCAGTCCCTAATATGGCAGATATCTGTGTAAACAGAGAGATTATTATAATATCCACATGTCTATGCATGTGCCTTCCCATGTGATGCATGCCCACACACACAAGGCTCATTCCATGTTTATCACGCCGTCTGCCAGAGCCAGTCATTTGTCATACCCTGTAATGCAGAGGAGTAGGCTACCTCCGTGGAAGAAGGAGTCACGCTGCTCCCTGCAGCTCCCACAGAGGTCTCTACTCCCAAAGCACCAGTTGTCCTGAAATGCAGCATTTAAAGGTGTATTAGGCGATTCTCATTCAATCAATTTTTTTGGTCAAATTCTGCGAATTTCTTCTGATGGTCTAATTTCTTATATTGACAGAGGATGGCTCTGCCTCCACCACAGTTGTTACACCTTCAAAGAGAGTTTAGAGCTTGTTTTGTGTAAGATCTATGAATTTATTTAATGTTCATAGGGTTGGTCATGGGCAGGGTATTTCCATACATACTGTAGTGTAGTCTACTTCATGCGTGAGCTGAGCAGAATTAGATGTTTTTTTTACCTGTACAGTAATTGCCATAAAATCTAGTTTAAAGGGTCTAATGCCAACATCATGCTGTTTGAACACACACCTGTATTTACCTACTGTTTCTTTCTCTGCCCCCAGTGGCCGGAAAATCTGTTTCGTTACTACTCCATTTAATAAGCAAGCAGAGGCTGTCCTTTTCTCCTTATGAGGCAGTCTAGATGGACTAGTCAGTTTATAGCGGCACGGTGTCAATAACACCTGCTTGTTGGTCATTACATTGTAGTTGTTCAGAAATGAATACAATGTAATACACTGTATATCTGAGCACTTGCATGCCAATGTGATCCAGTGTTGTTAAGCTGAATGTTAAGTGTTTATGATTGGGAAGTGTTTAGTTGATTACTGTAATTTCAATAATAAGATTGTTGTCATCATATTGTGTCCTCCATGTTGGCATATACCCACATCACTATCTCTACTTGCATTTTTAATGAATGATTCTACAATGTAATGTTAGGATAAGCTACATCAGCTAAATATGACCTAATGACTAAATGCATGTGTTTGAGTGTCAAGGAAGATCGCAATATTTAAAACATAATTTCATGATAGCACAAAAATCAACACAGTTGTATTGTATCATATTTTGTGATAGTTGACGTAAAACTAAAGAGAGTAAATAAAACGTGTTCATTTTTGTGTGACTCGTGACTGTACATTCCTTGGTAATGTCACACTGACACCGGAATATGTAAACATTAAACGAAAGGGCTTTCATGAATGGGGGTGGATGGTAGGTGCATCATCACTTCATCACTGTACTACCTCAAACAGTGATGCGTTGCAACATGGCTTCCATCTGTAAATGTAATAAACCAGTGATGCGCCACTCCTCCATATCTGCTGTCTAAATCAAAAGATGCATTTAGCGCCAATACAGCTTTTGTGTATAATGTATATTTGACCTTTTGGCATGTTCTGTTTGTTGGTGTACAGTCTATCAACCTCTGCCATGGCCCTCTATACATCCATACATGTATTCCTATCTCCATCCTTATGACCCAATGTTGTCATGTTATGATATTATTATATATTCAGGACACTTTGATATTGTGGGGGGGGGGGAACATATTGTGTCAATGTAATTAAATGCTGGCTGTTGAGCCCTCATAGTTGTGCTTGGTACGGAACACTGTTGTAACCAAGATGTGTGGGTGTTATGAGTGAGTGGAAGAGCGAATCTGAGTTTGTCTATAGAGCATTCAAATGCAGCCGTTCACAATGGCATAGAATAGAGTGCAACTGATTAATTGGCATTGTTTAAACGCATCATTTAGTGCGCGGTAGTTCCTTACAGTACAGTATATTTGCATGCAACCTGAATCAGTATTTAGCTTCCGGTCACTATGAAATGTCAATATGAGAGGAACCACTTTTACCTGTTTTCATGTTTTCATGAATCTAAGATGTGATTGGTCGTGCAAATGCATAAGCATGTGTTTACACGGGGACCCTTCATAGCTTATGAGCCACCTTGTCTAAACTGTGAACTAATTATTTATAGAGCGTGCTATTAAGTGCATATACACACACACACACACACAGACTGCAGTATAGCTGTTGCCGTTAGCAATGGTGGGATCAACTGGCTGGTGTGAGTAGCAGTTTGGCTTCCCTAATGAGGACTGGATTCATCCTCCGTCTCTGACTGTACGCCGAGTGGGATCTGCTGCTCTCCAGTCTGTTTCCATGGAGATATTCCGGAGCCGGAGCCCCCCCCCCTTCCACCGTACATGCACCGAACAGTGGTGCTACAGTGGCTGGATCTGGGCCAGGGTGATACATAGTGTGTTGTGTTGTGTTGAGAAGGTGGATATATGGTGTGTATTGCTATTGCGTATTGCTATGAAACCTGCCTACCGTATTACTACCGTGTGTGGTCTTTGAAGGGTGTGTGTGTGTGTGTGTGTGCGTGTGTGTGTGATGCATTGCAGAGTTCGATGTACTAACTACTCTTTGGGTTATGTAATCAAATAACACAACATGTGCACACTGTTAATATAAAGCTTGATGGCACACACGCGTACATTCACACACAGTATGTAGAGGGCTTATAACTGTCTATGTATCCTCAATACATAAATATCATGTCAAGTCTTCCCAAAAAACATTGCTGCACTCTTCAAAGATACAGTGCTTGTAGGCAGAGCTTTTCCTGGCTTAAAATCATGTGTGTACACATATGGGAGCCCATGTACGCGCCATGCCCTCAACTGGCTATAATTGAAGCAGGGTTCGACATTATGCATTGTCATGTATTTGTCCTCTCTGACAAGAAAATTGCTCATCCACTTGTCTGAGTAATAAAGTTATATCAGAAAAATTAACCTACATTTTTAATAGTGTATCATGACCTCTTGACTAAGGATGAACTGTAATAAAGGAATGCTAGTGACATTTGAGTAACACTAAACAAGCTATATCACATATTCACGTATTTATCAGAGAAGGAGGTAGCAATACTGTACATCACTTATGGTATTTCTATCTAGCCTAGGCTAGGTTGGGGGAGCAGTGTCGTATCACCTATTGTAAAGAACCCTTATATATATTTAAGTTATAGTTAAATAAATTAAAATGTAATGATACATTTTTATCTATTATATGGTCTGTACTGTAATATTTTTATTTTTATTTCCAGAGCTTTTATTTTTAAGTGACAGGTTCGTCTCAGCAGAAACAATGTTGAATCTGAATTCAGTGAATGAGCCTACAGGTGAATGACGATTGAAACGAACATAGAAATAATTAAATATAAATGGGCTAATATTTCATTTATGTCTCCCCGATTGATTCCTACCCATTCTTTTGGGTTGGAAGTTTGCGTTTAATGCTGCGGTCCAGAGAACTCGAAGGTTGGTTATTTCCCAGTTCAAATGTCCGATATTTTGTCCGATATTTGACCTCAAAGCGTTCCAGGTGCACAACGCTAAACGTAAAAAAAAACATGACATGACTGTAAAAACTACCAAATAACATTGTCGACATTGTCTAGTTTGACATCAACATACAGTATACAGCATATACATATACAACAGGTTTTACTACATGTTGGCATGTATACTTTTAATTAAACATATGCAAATTTACTTTACATTGCCTTTTAGATGATGGTATCATCTACATAACCCCGGAATTCCACTGGGCGCGTGAGCGGAGCATGTTAACGATGCGTTCCGGCTCCGACGCGGCCTCCGGAGCTGATCGCGGCCACTCTAGTCAATGCTTTCACTTCCACCACACGCGGCACAGGGCATCCCAGAAGCAGAAGCGGCTCTCCACTCTGCTTCACTAAAGATAGGCGCCATGTCTATTTTTGACGGAAGCCTCTGCCAGCACGCACTGCTGAAATACAAAATACAATTGAAATCGTGCAAAAAAATTGTGCAGACCCTCGATGGTATTTCACATGACTACATTGGTGGCAAGAGGCCAGAAGTGAGGAGGATTTGACATCTGGGACGATAGGTTAATTCTATACATTTAAGAACACAGAGTTATATGACACCACATATTCCAGGAAGGACCATGGTGTGGAATATAATTGCAGTAGTTTTGGAGTGTGTAAGTGAGTGAAAGTAAGTCAATGTCGGACAGGCAAAGTAGTTTTTGTTGATCTCGCCAATACAACTGCCTCGCAGCGCTACGCTTTTGAAATGCTCCTGGTGGAAGTTGACGCTTCGATAGAATGGAACAAACCGCGTCGGAGCCGGAATGCTGCACACACCTGCCCGGTGGAATCTCGGCGTAATGCTCCCCCATTGTTGTGTGATGCCGAACTAGGCAGTTGGGGTAGTCGGATCTGCCCCGACTTCACAAGTAGGAACTCCGACTTCCGACGAGTGGCGTTCTATTGTATTATTTCTAGTAGTAGGTTGGAAATTCTCGACATCTGAGTTGTCTGGCATGCAGCATAAGGTGTGAATGTTTGCTGGTGAGGTAATGTCGTCACTGCTTGCAGTGGGCATCACCTTCCGGATCTAAATGTATAAAGTTAATAGGATCACAGAAATCGCAAAAAGTCTATTGGATTAGAATAGTTTACATTACCTTTAAAAGCATTTGGGAATGGAATAGAAGCGGTGTCAACAGTTCAGTCAAATTAGCAGGTAATTGGGCCGCCACCTTCAACGAATCAGAAGATACAGTAAACCACTTTGCTGATTTTACTACTTTACTACTTTAAATACTTAGACGCTAACTGGTCGATTGTTCTGTAGCTGACTGACAAGTGGTTTTAAATGGATAATTCCATAAAACAATGTGCAAAACAGAGACAAGGTTGCTACATGTAGGAATACTCTCATTAAAGGCTGATGTTGGGCTGGTTCATTAATCAGCAGAGGTAGAAAACCTAACACTCCTTCACTGAACCACCGGGATGTTTATCGGGGATGAATCATTAATCAGCGATTCAACGACAAAAAATAATAACTTGCAGGGGAGCTGTGTTAATTAGAATACTGTACACTGGTTGTGTGCGTGTGACTGGTGTAAATACACAGTCTTCTTTAATTTCTCTGTTTTATTTTTTCTGTTTTTCTTTGCACCTCCTTGCCAACAGCCATTTTGACATGATACAAATCCCACATGTCAATATGGCTCTACTCATGACCAAAGGAAAGCTCCCTGTGGGTTGTTGAGAGAGCTGACAAGAACATCTCTACATGTCTTGGCAGAATGATGCAGTGCAGACCTGAGCAGAGTCTCTACTGTATGTATGGGAGTCAGGGTCCAACTGGATTAAATAGTACCAAAGGGCCCTGTCAACATGTCACGCCACATCCTGGCTTTGTGAAAGCTTGATCACCGTTGTTTACGGGCTTGGGTCAAAGAGAGCACTCTCGTATGAACTTACATCTGCTTACATGCATTGTACTGTACTGTTCTGTGCACTAATAATGCCTGCTAACCTTGCACCAGACGATTGCATCACTAATTTCAAATTTGAAATTTACACTATTCATAAAAATGAGATTAGAGTCAACTTTATCGACCTATGTAGCTTTAATCATTTTCCGTCAGCCATTCAATTGATTTTTGTGCATGTTTCAGTACTCATGCGTATGTGTGTGTGTTTGTCTTTTCTGGCAGTGTCTAGAGTGAACATTTCCCTTGCAGATAATAGGATTGGTGTTCTGAAGGGCTAATTTACGAAGAAGCAAGGTGGCAGAAGGAATCTTACCGTATTGCACCCCAGGGAGTGTTTATGGGATCATAATGGATATCTCCCACTGTTCTCTACTATACAGATGTATCTCAGTCAACACTGAGCTCCAGTATCAGTTCTGCTTATATTTAATTTATGATCATGTAATCAGGTTTGATAGTTATTTAACTATACATTTTGCCTTTATATTGTAGGAACGAATTTAGCTCAGGAATGGCTAAAAATGGCTAAACGCACAGCTTTTGTGTTTATGTGTGCAATGTTGTATGTGTTTGTGTGTACATTGTGCACGAAAGATCTACATGTGTCTGTGAGTGTGTGTGTGTGTTTTGTTTGGCATTTTTTGGTGGGTTCAGATGTGTGTGTTTGTGTGAACTCAGTGTGTGTGTACTGTATACATTATACAATATATATGTATGTCTGTGTATATGTGACTGGGTGTGTGCGTGCTCATGGTATAATTTCTACAATGGGTGATGGTCTGCCATCATGGTGGCACCTGCCATGTGCTAATGGCCACAGTGGTCTGACAGGTGGCACGGTCACACGGAGAATACAGCGGCGTGCTAATGCTAACATACTAGCTTAGCGTCCTGACTGGGGAACAAGGTATTGTGGCTGCTAGGGCCAGCATGACTCGGTTGGTTAGGTAAGCTAGAGGTGGAGACTCTCTTGTCTCAAGTCTCTCCTGCCTGGTCTCTCTCTCTAACCTACACGTTCACACACCTGCGCATAACGAGCATACATTCTAGAGAAATGTTTTAATTAGGTGTACGGTGTTCAATAAGTTCTGAATGGTCAGTTTGAATTGAATTTTCAGTTCATAACACTCTGCCATTTTTTTTTGCTCAGTTTAGATTTGAGGAGATCTCTCTTAAGACTGCTTGGCCACTGTAAATGAAATGCTTCAAGCTGCAAACAACTGCAGTGAGAGAATTTCAAAAGTCCAAAACCGGTCCTTATGGCATGCTAACAGTGCAGTGACTGGGTCACTGTACCGCACATAACTGGTTAGTAAGACAGATTCTCAAGTAGAGCTCTCTTGTCCTTCACACTTTTTATATTA
Source organism: Amblyopsis rosae (assembly GCA_025399935.1). Taxonomy (NCBI): domain Eukaryota; kingdom Metazoa; phylum Chordata; class Actinopteri; order Percopsiformes; family Amblyopsidae; genus Amblyopsis; species Amblyopsis rosae. The sequence goes on along the minus strand of JAODTR010005298.1, from coordinate 3,318 downwards.
CTTTGGAAAACACCTAAGCTGAGCATTGTTCTGCATCATATGGCCATTTGTGACTCCCAAATGGGGTCATACAGTATATTACTCAACTATTTTGTTTTAGCTATTTCAACAGTAGCTAATTGTTTAAATACATGGGGTTTATACATTCATTTATCACCACAGAAATATGTATACTACAGGCCCAGGAGTGCAAGTTGTGGGTTCATGCCATAAAATGTACCTCTGCAATTTTAATGATAATTATTTTTTGAACTTTTTTTCTATTATTACCTACCCCAACCTAAAGCAAAATGAATGCTTTTATAAGCATTTTTATAATGACATTCTTCATTATTGAGACTACAGCATTGCATATTAACTTTAATTTAATGTAATAAAATGGTTTAGATTGCTTAGTTTAACATTTTTTAAATAATCACCACTTACATTGCTAATTTGCTATCACAATAATGCATGCTAGTCAGAAGTAGAATGTGTAAAGAATAGTATGTGCATGCAGACTGAGACTAGTGTATAACAAAGCTATTCAATATCTGTTACATTTCTTTTTTTTTGTATGAAGGTGAAGCATATCCCAGTAGAACCTCCTAAAACCTGTTATAAATAACATGAGTAGTGCATGGAACAGTTCAATGGGTTCATTGTACAGAACAGGTTACAGGATGTGTAATAATGCCACTGTTAACTGTACAATTAATCAAACAGATGTATTAATGCGGTGCCCACTGCCTAGTCCTTGCATGCAGATTGTCATTGTTCATTGTTCATATTGTTTTATTGTTGTACATATTTTTTGATCCAGTTTCACTTCCAATCCAAATTCTGCCTCCACCGTAACCGTGCCCTCCATGGCCTTGCAGGAGGACATAAGGCAGCCGTTTCCTCTGCAGACAGGAATAATGAGGGATGCTGCAGTGTAAAAGACGCAGGTTTAGCGCGGCAGGCTGAAATCTCAGCAGAATCTTTATTATCATATTCTGTCATGGCTATAGCGTTTGGTAGATTTGAAATGCGATGCATCCTTCTTTGTATGTCAAGTTGCTTTGACAGACACAGTCAGTCACATTGCTAAATGCGCACGGCTAAAGGAAACACCCTCAGCAAGGCATCAAAATCCCTGCAAATCAAATGGAAAAGAAGGTCTAAGGTTTGAACACTGAATATAGACAGAACACGTCCTGTTGTACTCCTCAGCGTGTGTGCAATTACCTTTGTGGTAAGCTAGCATTGCAAACCTGCCATGGTCTCTTTGTGGAAGCCGAGCACTATAATGCCAAAACAAAAGAAAAGGTTTCCTGACCCTGAAAGCACCCATAATTAAGATAAATGAGGTTGAAGTGAATGAGCTTTAAGTAAATGACCCTGCAGTAGTTCAGTGGCTTGTTGTTTCACTGACCAGACAGCTGGCTAGGTAAGCACAATACAGTATGCATGTGTGCACACTGCACATGCCTGCCAATTATCACTATATTGTATAAAGACCACAATTGAACATTGCAATACGGATTTTTCTGCATCCAACGGAAATATACAACGCAAGGCAAACTGGCCATATGTGAGCGTGTTACGGCCAGTAGTAGTATAGTTCTATGACTGGCACTCTGTATGCCAGAGTGCATTAAATGGCAATTTAAAAATTGATGTCTTCATCATAGACTGACTAACTGTAACACGTACCATGTTTGTGTAGTTACAGATTTTTTGTTTTTATATGCCTTTTACATTAACAAGACAGATACTATTTGATTCTAAATGTGTATACTACAGTAGTTGGCAACACCACCCAGAAAAAAAGGTGTGTAATTATATTATTCACAGTTAATAATAATGTAATCACATTAAGTGAACTTTGTATGGTCTTTTCTGCTAATAGATGGCTATGAAAACAGTAGTAGAGGATCTTGGATTACAACACAGAGGGAGAGTGATGTCATATTCTGTTTAGGATATAATTACTCTATATCCCTACGCTATATCTTAGAAAGCAGTTGTTTGCTGCTATAGTATATTGATTAAAATATTGTATATCGGACCTTTTTAGAAAACTTATTATTATTCATTATTATTATTATTATTTTGTCATACTATTGTAGCCCTAATTTGCACAACATTGTACTACATACACACTACAATGCTTGTATATGCACGCACATTTACGTGGTTCATAAACTCTACTTGTGTGCTATTAGCTACATGGACATCTGGTTATATGGCACAAAGGTTTGTTGAATAAGATCAATTACATAGAATAAGGCACTTGATTATTGGACACTCATTAAGAGGCGAGGTAAACAGACGGTTTTTACTTGTTGACATGACAGCCTGTATTATTTATGAAGCTCTTTGCATGAATAAAATTGAGTATTCATGCAGATAGCATTTTGAGGTGGGAGGAAAGACGTGGGCAGTCTGTTTGTTCACACGCTTTTTTATTTTATTTGGGACCATTCCACTTTGTTAAACAAGAAATTTAGAAACAGTCTGGTGCCCCCTGCTGAAGCCTGTCATGGCACTATGCTGACTTTATACACACTCATTTATTGAACTGACACCAATGGTAAAGTTGGGTTAGGGCGTGCAGACGGTAGAAAATATTACAGGTATTGTGTTCATTTAATACAAATACACAATTAGTTTAGAATTTACATCTAGAATCTTAAATGTGTTTAGTTCAAATGGGTGTACTTTACTGTAAAAGCAACATTTCCAATCGGTTTGTGTGCAGTTTTGTAAGTTAATCAGTGTGTAGTGAACTGTAAATTAGGGCTGTCCTTAAAAATTTATATTTATTTACTTTGTTTGTTGTTTGGTTACAGAGAGCCAATCAGAGACAGTGTGTGGGTTGGTACTCAGAGAATATGTGTGCTTGTGCGCGTGTCAAACTATGACACAGACGTCACGGAAGACAGAAACAGTGCGCCGGTAAATTGAAATAGACTTTCAGAAACATGTTTCTATTGTGCTTTACATTTGCCAATGGGTAGTTGCGGACCAAACATTTTGTTCTTGCGGGCCAGACCTGGCCCACAGGCCACCTTTTGGGGATCACTGATCTAGGATATGGTCTACCCAACACATCGTTTGACAATAAATTCACCTTACATAAACCACATTAAATTCAGAGAAAAATTTATAATTTGTGGTGTGGAGATATAATCTCTCCACCTAGTCCTGGGTATTCCTCGAGGCCTCCTCCCAGACGGACATGCCTGGAACACCTCCCAACACACCGCGTCGAAAGGAGCCAGTTGAGGTGGTACGGGCAACTAGTAATGAAGCCCCCTGGGCGCCTCCCTACTAGAAGCCCGTACCACCTCA
>JAODTR010005297.1:0-11487 GCA_025399935.1 Amblyopsis rosae | reverse complement strand
CAGACGTCATATTCGATGGGCTAGCCTCATGAAAAAAATAAAATGTAAACATTGCGGTTTGCGGTACCGGCGGTTGCCCTCCACGGCCTGCGGTTGGGTTAGCAACACCGCGGTATTCCAATTTTGCGGTTATCGTGACTAATCATTTAGTCAACTCACGCAACATACATTCGCTCAGGACAGTCAAGATAGTCTGTATACATTCAAGCATAGTAGTACAAATGCATTGTTTGCCTGCAATCAGTTGTTTGAACCTAGGCACAAAGACAGTTAATGCTTGATGGAGAAATGGATCCACGTGTTAAAATCATTCAAGAGGCTAAATGCAATCTCTGCCTATCTCCCCTGCGTCACTATGATGATGGTGTGTGTGTGTGTGTGTGTATGTGTGTGAGCATTGACTGATTCAACAATCGGGACAAATGAACAGATTCTGACATTGAGCAATATAGCCGCACAACATGTTTGAGCGTTGACATCACGATATGTGCACATGCACAACAATCACATTGCAGGATGCTCAAAGGAACGCTAACTCATGCTACACATACACAAAAGTTCCATGGATCTCATTTTCCATAACTAATAAACAAGATAATTCTAAGATTTAAGGGTTCTTTCTTAGATAAACAATGTTGACCAGTGAGTGACATGCAAGCCCTTCGTGTACAAACCATCAATCACAGTCATTCTTGGTCAGTTTATCAAACAATCGAAGCAGTTTGCCACTTGCGCTAGTCTTTGACCACAACCAGAAAATGATTGTGGAACAGGAAAAAAAGAGCTAAATTTCATTGTGAAAATGTTATATATGGAATTGTTTCTGCTACAGAAAGGACGATGTTGACCAAAAACAGGTACTTTGTCGACAGTGCTTTACAATTGTTGTCACAACATGAGGCATCGCAACTCATTTGTTCTATCATCTAAATCGGCACCACAAAGCTCTGTATGAAGAGTGCAAAGCCAGAACTGAATGACATCTAAAGTAAAAAACGATTTCATATGCCTTTGCCATTGTTTCTCCATATGAGAGAGGTCCCAAACTGCAGAGAGAAATCACTGATGAGATAACGTTTCACCTCACGAAAGACATGGTACCAATTTACAGTTACCAAACAAGATGTAAAAAACCTGATCCGGTCTCGTGACAAGAGGTGTATATATCCAAGGTATCTTTCTTTCTAAAACTGCCATCCTAGAGCTGTCACAAGTGGAATATTATGCAGCTACAATGGATTTGTGGTCCAGCCAGACAACGGAGCCCTTCAAATTTCCGACAGTCCATTTTATTAATGAGGACTTCACACTCAAGTTTAAGCTTTTTCATTTAAGGTTTCCTCTGAAATTGGAAACATCCTGGTTTCTGTTTGTAGTCCAAGTAGTATTACTAATGCAAGTTTGCTAATGGGACTGTAAACAATGATCGGGGTACAGAAGAGGATGTCTTTGTCCAGATGTGTTATCCGTATATGCGCTGGCTACACTGGAACCCAAGAAATCTTACATTTTAGTCAGACGATAGCTGATGTTGGCCCATAATTGATGGCAATTTTGGCTGTAGGCATTTTTGGTTGTATTTGTTTCCATTACAATTGTGGTTAGATGGCTTATAGACGTAGAGCAACTTCAGAGTAGCCTATATGTACCTAACATCTCAAGGCTTATAGTGAATGACCCGTGGTTAAAGAGAATGGACTAACGCTGCTTCTAAACTTCTGTTAGAAACACTGTTGCCTGTGGTAATCAGCTGGTTTAGCCCTCAACTCATAGATCAGCAGGGTGCTCAACTAATCGATAGAGCGGAGGGGTGAAAGGAGATAGTCATGGGGGAAAGTTTATCCAAGCAAGTTGTGTCAGCGTGGTGGTTGGTGAGAGATTTTCAGGTATTCTTACCTCTTACGGATATAGTAGCCTTTTGTTTTATCCCCCTCCCACCCCAGACACTTGATTGGCTCTTTGTTGTCGACACACTTTGTATTTGCCCTGTTCTCTGGTGTCTGGGTTGTCAGGACAGCTGCTTATAGATGAAAGCTCAGTGTATATCTCGGGTTGTCTAGCTGTGTATGCGTGTGCATTAACCACAAGTGCTACACCAGGACTATAAAGGTCAGATATTCCTTTGTGATTTGGAGACTGGCCATTGGACGACATGGTGGAGAGCAGCGAGGGGAGGGGTTGTTTGTCACATGGCAGCTCTATACGCCCGGCCAGGTCAGAGGTCAGTCCGATGGAAACTGCCGTCTTATTGGTCAGGCAGGCGGCTGTAAATGAGGAACAATCCCATTGGACTGAGGCTAGCTTTGTGTGCATCGTAGAGCTGAAGTGTGTGTATTTTACTGACTTGAGGGAACAAAGGATTGCAGTGAGCTGTGATGTCACATGGGTAGGTGACAGGGCGTGTAACGTGACAGCAGGGCTAGGCTTTTTGAATTGTAGCCACACTATGTCATCCTCAGAAACTCACAAGAAAGGTATGCTGCTACCTGATTGAATTGGAGGTGGATAGGATGTAATTTTAGTGGGTTGTCTCCAGTAAATGAATTGGTACATTCTGTGCAGTACTTCTTGCCGTGTATTTGGTGACAGTATGCTGTTGCAACAACAAAATTTCCCCTATGGCAATAAGAGTAAGAGTAATATCCACTGTATCACAAACTACCCTCAGAATAGTATAACTGATCTGTTTAACCTGTGTCTCAAAGGAAAGACAACCAATTATCTTAAAAGGCTGAGGAAATATAGGCCAACAGTTGACCCACAGCAGTCAAAATCTAAAAAGGTCACCAACCCATTGATGTCACCACAGAGACATGTTTAGCCCCATTTACCTGGTAGACTCTATTTACCATCAATCCTCTCCACAAGTGTGTTTTAGTGTTTGATGTCCCATTGACATTAATACATCAGTTATATAAAACGTATGATCTCACACTTCTTAACTATTACAGCATTAACGCACTTCCTTCTATTGGTCATCGTGTCCACTAGCTGTCGACTTGCGGTCAATAAACCTGAACAGGGGGAGCCATGTTCACAAAATGTTTTTGAATGGAGGAACCTCATTCCCGGTTTCGCTTGTCTTCCTCCCCCACCCCTTCCCCAGCAATCTTCACCATATGCCACACTTCCTCTCTTTGTGCGTCTGCCAAATCGCTCAGTGAGCTGGAATCTAAATGCAATGGAATCCCTGTTCCCCTCTACAGAGAAAGATTGGTTGCCACTAAGGTTGCCCATAGAACTATATAATAACGGTCTACCCACAGGGGCCACCACCTAGTTTTTCGGTGCCATAGGTGTTTTACCGTAAGGGGGCCCTGCTATTGTCTCCTGTGGTCACAGTCTTTCCCTGAAACTAAACCAAACACTCTCAGTTGTGCTTTCATTGCAACTGTAAATCATATTGCCTTTTGTTAATGGTTGTTCTGTTCTTTTGTTTTCACTTGTGTCTTTTTCTGTAATTCATCTCTATTGATGTATCCCAATGTGTTAATATGCAGGACGAAAGCTGGGGGGTGTGGGGGTCCTTCCCCCGAACATTTTGAGAATCAAACACTTAATTTTCTGCATTCTGCTGAATTCTTATGGAACAATTTGTGCCTTTTCTGCATCAATGTAGGGCAGAAATTTCTATATATTTTAAGGAAAACCTTGGTCAAATCAAAATCTATGGAATATAATGCATTAAGTAACATGTATTGCTTTAGGCGTAGGCCTCAACACACATAGGCATGATTTAGCCTACTCTTCTGTTCAAATTTCAAATGGGGAAGTACATGATACTGTATATTATGCATTTTAATGTATTAACCCCTGGACTTTAATAGCTCATGCAAATGTTCAAAGCTTTCTACATATTCAAAACATCCGTGTTTTGGAATTATCTACTGTAGACTGAACTAATAGCTGATTTAAAACAATATGAGTCTACTACATATTTTGGCCATAACCTATTAAAACTACTACTGGCGAATGAGACTTTAGTAAAGTCAAAATCACAGAACTGTCGGCTTGGTCTATTGCACTTTTTTCTTGGAGGGGGGGACAAATACACTTGTTCTAAATATTGAGGGGGATGCATGCCCTGCATTTCCCCCGAAAACTACGCCTATGGTATAGCCACTAATATTCAGAGAATGCTTAGAGTGCTTAGTAAAATCCAAATGTAATATTACAACACATCGCATCATGATACACCCGAGTTTGGCATTAAACAAAATGTATTGTTTTCATTCTTATTTGAAAATTGTTTAGTTGCAGACTACTCTCAGGCTGATGGGCCATGCTCGGTTGGTCTACCTGGACATTGAGTTTCTTCTCATATTATAATTTATTGCAATAAAAAAACTGACGATATAGTGGTGAATGTCCATTATAGTGATAATCATGAATATCCTCACATAGGTGAAAATGTTCACAAGTGACTTGAAAAAAGCTGTCTAGCTCATTAGTACAGTCCAGTTGTATGGATTTAGTAATTTACTTATTAGCCTGCATCTTTCCAGTCAATCACCACCATGTCTGAAGGCTCAGCATGCCCATTCAATGTGTCCTCCACATAGAAAAGATAAATACAATTAGTTGAAATATGGGTTTAAAAACAAACAATCGCAAAAATATACAGTACATGTGTGTCATGATAATAAAAATTATGGTTTCTTAACAGAATTTAAGATTAAGTTATTCCAGAATGTTTTAGTGCCATTTTAAGAGTTTATTAATAAATAATAAATAATTGTGATAATATTCTATAGTCTATCGCAATTAATTTTGTCAGGATAAATGTGATATCATTTTTTTTATATCAACCCAACTATCAAAACTATCAGTAACTAGCCAGCCTAATACTGAATGTGACCTAATTAGAATCAGTCCCACTATATTTCTGTCTAACTACAATTTACAAATGACAATGAAGTGTATGGCATAAATATAAAGTAACAGCAATATAAAGAGGCCGCAAACAGACAGGTGAGAGACTGTTTAGAGAAGTTAAGGAACACAGTACATTTCTTACCATACTTTTGTTACGATCAAACAGACTGATGCGCTTCTGCAGCGACTTAAAATTCAAGCAGGCTGGTGTGCGGCTATTGGTGCCTGTGGCCTTCATTCACAGATGGACGGGGGCACGCAAAACAGGCAGCTTCTTTCAGGCAGACGGGATTTTGTAACCAAGATTAAATATAATTAATTGCTAATATTTTCTTGATAAGGGCCATGAGCATGCTTAAAAAATAAAAAACAGTATGCCTTGTCAAAAAGGGCACTATGGCCAAAGGGGTGGGCAGGGGCTTGAGCACTTAAAGCCCCCCCTCTGCATGTGCCTGCTACTAAATATCTACCACACAAACCCACGTCCTGCAATCAGCAGGACACCATAATCCCAAAGGAAGTTACTGTATATAAATCACAAAGATGTTTCATTTTTCATAGTTGGAAGAGCAAATTGTTAATGGGGCTGATCAATAAACAAAATGAAAAAAATCTAATTGCGATTTTTCTGACAGATAATGCGATTGTGATTTTATTTGCGATGTTTCTTAAAGTCAATATTTAAGTTCAATATATGTAATATCTAAAACATGTTATGGAGCATTGCCGCATGAAATGACATCAAATTATGAACTGCTCCTTTTTCCAAATTAAAATTTATTTCAAATTAATTTCTTTAAGCATGGATTTATTGCATTTTAGAACATGCAACAACAGTCCGTGCACATTGGCAATTTTAGATTTTTTTTTAGATGTGCTCCATCACGCCTAAATTGCATTTCAGCATCCCTAAAATTATAAATAAATAAAAAAATTATTATTATTTTCAGACATTTTATTTAGCCAATGTTTAAGCTCTCATAACGTTAAATGTTAGAACTTGGCTTGCCTGTTAGAGATTGAACAAGCCATATACAGATATTAACACAGCCTGTTCATTGTTTTACAGTGAAATTGATGATTTAGCAGGCAATTAGACCCCAAATATTTGATCCTAGAAACTCCCCTGTGGACACATCCTGCTGGAACTATAGTTCCACTGTTCCAGTGTCTGTGCACCTTAATGGGCGCTGTTCTGTTCTGTTTTATGGCGCTCATTGGTGATCGGCCAATAAGTTGGCCTGTCGCCAACTTCCTCAGAAACAACCAATACAGCAGGCACGCACTACAGTAGGTGTGTTGTCCATTGACCACTTTTCTTCGGGATTTTCCTACATTTTCCGACGTTGCAATAGTCGTCTTGAATTTCAGAGTATGACTGGTAGACCTAGGAGGAGCACCACGCTGACTAGTTAGAAAATACCCTCAAATAAGGAGGACGGCATACAATCATTGACGCTACAAAAATAAACTGGGTCAGATGTGCATATAAATCACATGCCTTGCGATTTGCTAATCACATTGGTTCAAATCGCAATTTCGGTTTGAAACGATTAATCGTTCTGCCCCAATTGTTAACATGTAAGATGTGTCTTAACATGTTGTCAGATGAGTGTGACTGTGTGACAGGTGTAAGCCCTATTGTTACCTAATGAACCATCAGTAGGCTGTGCTCTAGACTGAGGTCACTCAGCTCTCTGTCTTTCTCTCTGTCTCTCTGTTTTAAGCTACAAAAGTCTCTGGTTAGACACGGCAGCAATCAAATCAAATGTTTAAATTAGAATGGAATGGATGTGAAGGAGGAAAATTGGCCACTGTTTATGTTGCGTATGTGTGACCGCACCGTTAGGCAGGGTTTCTCATGGTCCTGGGGACACACTGCCCTGTATGTTATAGATGTGTTATAGATGTCTTCCTGCTGCAACACACCTGATTCATATGAATGGGTCATTATCAATCTCCACAGAAGCTGATAAATGATGATAACAACCCATTCATTTGAATTTGGTGTCTCGTTTCTACAAATCCGTGTCAAAATATATTTGTATGTTACGTGGATTGAAAAACGATTAGCTTTTTTAAATGTATTTTTTTTCTTCTATGACTTTACATCTGAGGTTTACGTCACACATACAGGGAAAACGTATAGTTTGGTGGTGCTTCATGAAATCACGCGGAGCAGGCAATACTGCTGATACTGTCTGATTATTTTTAAACCTGTACCGTGGCTTCCCATTGCCATGTTGTTGTTGTTGTTGTTATTATTGTTGTTGTTGTTGTAATAATAATAATAATAATAATAATCCTAAAAAAATTTGTTGTTGCCGTTTATGTCAAACACTTTTACTCCCGGGCACAATGCCATTAGCAAGTAAGATGTAAAATTAGGATTGCTAAACGGACACACAGATTGCAGCTGATCAATTACAATATATAATATGGAGTAATATGGATTTTGGCGGATGAGGAAGGGTATGATGGTACCAGAAACACACAATCATGGTTTCCTGCAGCATATTAGTTAAACACTGTAGCCATAGGCTAGTAGTATTCACACTTATTTCTGAGGTTAAACTGCCTTTTTACTTCAGAATGGATAGATAGATGCCCACATGTTTAGTTGCTCTGTCATGTTTTCTAGGTTTTACTCACAGAGTACAAAGACTAAAAGCCATGGTTTTAAATTGGTATGGTATTTTAAGTTAACATCTGTAAAAATCTTCTAAATGCTCTTCTGGATAAAACACTGCTATCTTTGTTAGCTGTAAAGTCATCCTTTTGACATTGTAGGCTGCAATAACGAGGATAAAATTGCCAAGTTGTTATTGCCGTATATTGTATGATAACGAACCTTGGGATAAGGGCCGGTGGGTAGGGGGTAAAGCGAAGGGATGCGGCAGGCTCAACCCCACAACACGGACGCCTGGGTCTCCAGCAGAGCGTCTCTGACGCCAGTGATTACTCTGTGGAGACTGAGCTGTCCGCGGGGAGGTGGGGGTGCATTGGGTTATTACCAATTATACATGAATAATATCACCACCTGCTGCCGGGGGAAACTAAAGCTGTTTATTTCCTCTCTCTCTGTTTCTCTTTCCCAGCGACAGACTCATAAAAGGCTAAACTCATTTAGACCTTGACTGCCACGGTCTGGGGAGCGTTTGAGAAGTGATATGTTCATGGGCGGGGGGCATCGTGGTGGAATCCCCTAATGAACAGAGGGGGAGTCTAAAGGATAGCGAGAAACCTTTTACATGTTTCTTTTTTTATTTGTGTATTTATTAGATGAAAGGGAAAAAACTACACCACAAAATGTCTTCTTGTCAAAAAGGCACCTTGCCTAGCCGCCTACTGGCACAGGCCTGCACATATTCATAACATGGAGTTCACAGGTAGCACCGCAATAACACGTCTACATGTCTCTTTGCCGTCTGTGTCTACATCGCAGAGCGCTGCCCGCAGCTGTCGCCTGCAACACTGAGTAATCCATTAGAGACGACACGTGCTCGCTCGCATGTAAATACGCCTCAGATGTGGCTGCGCTCCTGAGCAGGATAGACGGAAGTCGTATGTGGCGCTGCACCCCCACAGAGAGCCCTTCACCGACGTGTTCTGACGGCAGCTCGCGCACGAGCGTCCCTTTGCACTCTCGGTCGACTTCTGCTGCTACTCCGGAGGCGAGCTGCGGATAGCGCTCATCTCCTTCTGCCCTCGCACATCTCCTTCTGCCCTCGCACATCTCCTTCTGCGCTTGCTCATCTCCTTCTGCGCTCGCGCGACCGTCTTCCTGTGTCTGTCTCTCGCTCTCATTGTCTGATGTGGCTTGCTTTGTCTCTTGCTCGCGTCCTGATTAACATGCGCTTCTAGGGCGCCCAGGGTCATCTGTCAGCCCTATAGGGGTGTAGTGGGGAAGTCCGTCCCCCGGGAGCATTCCAGACCCTCCACCCCTCCCCCTTTCAGAGCGACACGTCTTCTTTATGTCTGTCCTCACCCCTTCATTCCTCAGTAACTGCCTCCCCCACATCATCGATATGCTGTTTGTTTTCCCCCACTCCGCCTCCCTCCCTCCCTCCCAGACATTTCTCCTCTATTTATTATGTTTGACCTCTTTTATTTGCTCTCCTCCTCCTGCTGTTGTTTTCACCTTCTAGTGATTTATCCTTGCCTCCTTGTCTCCTCTCCCCTCGTTTCCTTTTCCGCGTTGGCGCGTGTCCTCTGATCAGTTGGTACATCCGTGGTTCATCAGCCCGACGTCGACCAGCGGCCCACGCCGTCTCGCCCCCTCTCTCCACCCCTAACTCCTTCATTCCTCTTATCTGATCTGCACGCCATTGCCAACCGGTCCGCCATTACCAACAGCGAACTGTTTCCTTTTGTGTATTTGTCGTTTGCACGTCGTCGTGTTTTACGTCTATTTGCTTTTGTTGTTGTTTTTTACGTTGTCTTTATCGTTTCCTTTGCGAATCTGCGTTTGTGTTGATCACAATGTATGCGTTTCAGTGCATTTTTGGGATAAAGAACAAAACAAGCCATATATTGCGTGGTGGCGTTGTGCATAGGGGAGGGGACTCTTCATATCAACTCCAAACAAAGGACCGCCAGACACACACCCACTTCGCTGCTCGTACAGTTGTTTATAGTATTGCTAAACAAACGCAAACCAGACACTCCCATGAATAGGACATCCTGATTTTAAATCGATAGCCATTCTTCTATAACCTCTCAGTTAGTAACCTAACACACACACACACACACACAAACACACACACACAGTTTTTGCAGTGGAGTAATAGAAGGCACTTTTCATGAGAGTGCCATTGACAAGCGTATGTTTTGTGTGCGGTGGCTTTATGCAGATTGATCTCCGAATGCTTGCCTATGAATGTGGCTGTTCAACCGTATTATATTGTGTGTGTGTGTGTGTGTTCGATAGCCTGTGTATGCGCATGTGCTTTGACGGTGTGTGACGGAATGACAGCCCGTAAATGGCAGCTAACAGATGGTATGATTCAGTCCCCTCCGGTTCCGTCATAACAACAGTGTCTGTGCGAGCATGTTTTATCTCATCTCGGCTGGCCTTTGGGCCATACCATAGTTTAGAGTCTGTTGGTTGGTGACTGAGAGAGAGTCTTTGATGCAACAAAAGACAAAATATGTCCAGCTGCATTCCAACCAACAAGGCAATCACGTAAACTGTAAATAGAAATACTTAAATTTTCTGGCAGCAGGGTGTCCTTCACAAAGAAGGTATTCCCATTAATTTGTTTGGAATTTATTTATTTTTTTAAACAACACAGACATCCAAAGTGGAGAGCTAAAGGAGTTTTAGTAAATACTATATTTCTTAACTATTTCATGTTAATTGGTACTCTTGACCTAAAATATGTCTTACCTAGCTTGTACTTCCTTGTTTCACTTATAAAAACTAAATAGTCAGAACTACCCAGTAAGGTTGGGCTGATAGACGATCATCGTCCAACGCCGATAACTGACAGACATCACGATGTTGAGCAGGCATCATGATAAAAATAAAAAAAGTTGTCAAAAAGTGGCAAAGCAGTGTTCTGACTAAGTTATAAAAAGGGTAAGGGAAATACCTAATGCACCTGTTTTATCTTATCTTTTTTTATCTTTTATTTTTTAACCATTTTTATTAATGTTGTTTGTGTATTTCTGTATTTGTTTATGGGTATGCACAACTGTGCGCATGTATTTCCTCGCTGCAGTTCTGTATGAAAAGTGCTTTATAAATAAATATTATTATTTACTGAAACACTGCGTAATACTGTAAGGATCACCGAAATTGTTGATTGATAATCGGACAGGATCACATTCTCTTCCCCTCTCTCTCAAACACACACGTGCCCAGGACAGAGGTGTACATAAAGATGATATGACATAGCTCTATGGTTCAGTAGCCACCCACACACGCCTTCTTAGCTAAAGTTAAATGTCAAATCTGAGGGCAAAACGGGGGTAAAACTACGGCGTAGGGCTGGACGATTAAGCGTGAAGTAATTGAAATGGAAATTCAGAACATCTAACGACGTAATTTTCCCATGTCGGTTGTTTAGAAAAAAAAAAAAATCCTTTTCAATCAGGATAGGAGGACGTGTGATAAGCCTATTTGTCGGGACCCGAACACTCGTGACAGTCTCAAACACATCAATAAACAAGCAGCATCTACTGAGAAACGCTGCTGTTGTTACTGTAACCACCGTATCAACCGTGACAGACGTAAATCAGGTGATGATTTTATAGCTCATTGTGATTCTTTAAATGTATTTCAATTGGTAAACCTACTAGACCCAATGTCAAATACCCTGAGAAATCTTCACTAATAGATTTAATTCTCACAAATGCTCCACATACTGTAAATTATACTCTTCAGCTTCTGTCTTTGCAAATTACATTAGTAACCACTGTGTAGTTGCAACTTTAGACATGCTAAATTAGAGAAAACAAAACCTCGTATTATAATTAAGACAAATCCATCCATCCATCCATCTTCATCCGCTTATCCAGAGTCGGGGTCGCAGGGGCAGCAGCTCCAGCATGGGACCCCAAACCTCCCTTTCCCGAGCCACATTGGAAAGCTCTGACTGGGGGATCCCG
>JAODTR010005296.1:0-11489 GCA_025399935.1 Amblyopsis rosae | reverse complement strand
CCCCCCCGCTCTCTCTCTCTCTCTCTCTCTCTCTCTCTCTCTCTCTCTCTCTCTCCCTGGGTAAGCCCGTATTTCAACAATAGCCTGAGTCTCGACAGAAGTCACTTTCTTTCTTGCTGATGGAAAACTGTGTTTGTGTGTGTGGGTGTGTGTGTGTAGATGTGTGGCAGAGGCATGACGAGAGCCACAGTTTCTCACAGCGTTTCGATGCCCAGCTGATGCAAGAGGAGAAGAGATTGGAAATGGAAGAGGAAGTCCGAGTTCAGGCATGACACACAGACACACCAATATTTGACATTTTATAAGTGACGGTTTAAATTTAAAAAAATGTTTTAAAAATAAAATTATATATATATATTTCAGAATCGAATCCCTATGAGTTAGATGGGTCAAGGGGTGGGGGAAAACTCTGGACAGACCTGGTAAGCCGAAACGGTTAGTGCGGGTGAACTGGGAACATCTGGAGGAGGCCCCTGTCCATGAGATCTTTATCTCACACCTCTGGCAGAACTTCACTTGCATCCCAGTGGAGGTTAGAGACATTGAACCTGAGTGGGCAATGTTCAAAGCTTCCATTGCTGAAGCTGCGGCAGAGAGCTGTGGTCTCAAGGTCTTAGGGGCCTCAAGGGGCGGTAACCCTCAAACACCATGGTCAGGGAAGCCGTCCGACTGAAGAAGGAGGCCTTCCGGGATGTGTTGTCCAGAAATACGCAGAAGCAAAGCAACGGGTGTGGGAGAGGTTCAGAGAAGCCATGGAGAAAGGCTTTTGGTGTGCACCAAAGTGTTTCTGGAAAACCGTCCGCCACCTTAGGAGAGGGAAGCGGGGAACCATCCAAGCTGTGTACAGTAAGGATGGGACACTGTTGACCTACACTGAGGAGGTAATTGATAGGTGGCAGGAACACTTTGAGGAACTCCTGAATCTGTATGTGGCTCGGGAAAGAGACGTTTAAGGTCCCCTGCTGGAGCTGCTGCCCCCGCGACCCGACTCCGGATACGCGGATAACGATGAATGGATAGATAGATGGAATTCCTATGCACCAAATGCTTTATGTTTACCCCAGTAGCCATGGAAATAGGTCACTTTTACTGAAGGCCCTCTCGTGTGTGTGTGTGTGTGTGTGCGTGCGCGCGCGCGTTGTTGCCGGCCCAGGTGGATGAGCTAATGCGTCAGGAGCTAAAGAACCTCAAGCTGACGGTGGACCGCGACAAAGGCACCAAGCAGAAGAAGGCCAAGAAAAGCACCATCAAGGTAGAACATGGTGTCAGATATGTACTGCTGATTGGTGGGGTTCCAAGCCGGGACCACCCTGCAGCGCCCTTACAATGATGTCATTTTATTTGAATGTTCTTATAAATGTGTTAACTTGAACAATGTTTCCAGAGAGCATATCGTCAATGTCATTGTCGAAATACCGCTACCGGTAATCCAATCTTAAACTCCACTTCCACCATTTGGGAAGGAAAAATAAACCCAAAATAACTTTAAACACTTAAAGCAGCGAGCTACCCCATCTTGCTGTATGTGTTATATATCCCACAAGAGTATTTAAAAGCCCATTTAGTGTTTTTTGTTTTCCTACCGTTATTTTCTTTATCCGGTTAGAGTTGTCCTAAAGCAGTTACCCTGCCCTGCACATTAGAACAAACGCTATAAATTAATGAGGGGAAGGTTCTCCGTCAGTTTATGAGACCGGTAATGATGTTATTTCTTCCCCTTTCCCACTGTTGTGGCACTGTATTATTCTGTTGCTACAGACCTACCTCAGTGTTCATAGTAAATGTTTTCGTCATTGGAGCACGGTTTTCCCCCATAGAGGCCATAACTTGATCTGTTTACGTGTCTAAGTGGGACAGTGCAGCCAGATTTGTGGTGTAATACGGGACGGATGCTGAAGCGCTGCGTTATCCGAGGCATCTGCGAGGGCCCTCCCTGTGACTCAGCTGAGCTGTGCTGACATGCGCACTCGCCTCTGAATGTCCAATGTTTGTGCTGTTCTAGGGAGGGATCCCTGTCAACGCACGTGACTTGGCAGTCGAAATCCGCGTTGTTATTTAGGAAAGTATGCGCAGACATCTGTCTATTCGTGGAATTGGTCATGTGCCTGTATTCTGCTTGGGCGTGTTTTTCTCCTGTTTATTCCGAAACCAACTGTATTATGTTTGGCCGCAATACAGAAGATTCCGGAGAGAATGCTGTCTGACAGCCACACTGTGATGGATAACGGGCCTAACAACGCAGTTTGGTGTGCGTGCTTGTGAGAGACCTATAGATGAAAAAAGAATAATCGTGCATGTTTTTACATACGTCTTTGTGTGCGTGCGTGCGTGCGTGCGTGCGTGCGTGCGTGCGTGTGTGTGTGTGTCTCCACATGTTCCGATTTACCATCCATTATTGTTGGCAACAGTACAGACAGTGTTTCCGTGAGATTCCTCATTTGGATAATTTCATAGGAATTCCCATGACAGTAAGACACAGCTGCATGAAGAGTGTGTTCGTGCGTGCGTGCATGTGTGCTCTGCGCCCGAGTTAGTTTTGCTTCGTGTGTATCGGCTTAAAATGAAAATGTTCCTCTCCATTACACATGTTTCTATTATACAGACACGCTATTTGTGTTGCAGAAGAAGAAGAATAAAGCTTCCAAGAAAAAGAAGAAGAAGAAGGAACGGGACCTGACGGCAGACAGGTCTGTGGTGTCGAAGAGTGGAATTAGTCGTTCTATTAGTCGGAATTCTGGGAACTCGCCAGCCAAAGAGCTGGAAGACAGTTTTAAAAGTGAGCATTCACACATGCGCCGCTGTCCCTCTCCTTTTCTCTGTCTGCATGTCTGTCTGTCTGTCTGTCTGTCTGTCTGTCTGTCTGTCCCCCAGGACTATTGAGTCTCTGTACGAGGAGATGATTCTACAAGGGTTCCTGATTCGACCCAAGAGCGTCATGCTCTCTGACTACATTGGTATTATGCACGCACACACACGCACACGCACGCACGCACGCACACGCACACACACACACATACTGTACATATAAAGACACTTTGTAATTGTGATTGTAAACTGCATTTCCAAACAAAAGCAGCCGATTTGAATATTGAATGCGCCGTATTTAATGAATTTGTTCCACTGGCATAGTGAGTCGCTACGCTACAGCACATGTTTATTGGATGTCTGTTGCCACGAGCCACACATCTGTCAGCATGACAGCTCTTCGCTCCAGGTACATTTCATCACACGCCACAGTTTATACGCTGTCAGTGGTCTCTGTGTGTGTGTGTGTGTGTGTCCGTCCGTGCGTGCCTACGTGTGTGTGTGTGTGTTCAGCCATCCCCAGGCAGGCTGTTGTGTGCTAATGAGTACTTAGCGGTGACTGTCGAGTGCACAGAGCCCCCTCGACTGTAATTTATGAGTCCCAGAACTATAAAATAACTACAATCATCACCCCCACCTCCCTCCCCTCTCACTGTTTGTTACATTGACATACTGTATGTTGATGGCAGACCTTGGGGGCGAAGTCTAAGATGGCTCCTGACCCATTTATATCTCCACCTTGCGCTAACGTTTGTTTTATTTCCGAGTGGGTCTCCATGGCGCTACCGTGTACCACTGCACAGTAACTTATGTTACTTTCAACGCTTAATTTTCGATATTATCAGCTTGCGTCATAAACACAAAATGGCGTCACATACAGTGCAGAAGAGATTGTGATCTGTTGGTGGCGCTAAACTTAAACATGTTGAACACACCTACATGCCTTGATGCCTGTTCATCTAGTCGGCTTGTTCGTTTCTTGTCTTTTGTTAGCCATGTTTCCATTGTCTGTTCACAGACACTGTGACCTTTATAGTTTTAAAACCTTAAAGCATAATAATAATAATGTAGATTAAAGTGATTCTATATGACATTTTCTGCCACTAGATGTCTCACTGATCCCACCAGACCAAGACAAATGCTTTGTGGGACCCACACACACGCGCTCCACTATATCTTTACATATAAAATAGTTTGCTGCTATATTAATGTTTAAAACATTGTATAAACCACCTTTAACACCATCACAGAATAGTATACAACACTGTATAAAAAAGGCAGATAATTGATTCCTGCTTCTCCGGGGATGTTTCACTTTTCTATTGGATGGCTTCCATCCAGACCGACAGCTGCAAAGCATTTGTAATGAAAGTGCAAATTGGCCTGGAGCATGGAGCATGCTTCAAGGCCTGTCTGAATTGGTACACGCAGTCACTATAATGTTTATGATTAAATCCCTGTAGTGTTGTGTGTGAGAGCTCTCTCTCTCTCTCTCTCTCTCTCTCGCTCTCTCTCTCTCTCTCTCTCTCTCTCTCTCTGAAGGAATTACTGTTGATTTATTAGTCTTTCATTAAGATCACTGTTTAGATTATATACAGCTGAGTCTAATTATCTCTCTAAGTCAGTGTAAGCTTGTTAGCTAGCCTACGACGCATAGACAATAACTAGGCATGCACCTTTTTATTCCACACTGGCAGTAGGGTAAAAAACACACAGAACCTTCTACGGGCAAGACCTGAGCTCTACCAAGAGCAAATGGAATGTGTAGTACTTGCTAAAGGGCACATCACCAGTGTATCTTGTGGGCAGGGAAGTGTCGTGCCTGTCAGCTCTGATTCAAAACGGCAACCTTAGTTTCCAGTGAGACGGGGAAGTGAAACGCTGATGTTGTCTGGCCATTAGCCCGCCAGAGAGCTTGTGTTCCCACTCAGGGACAGGTGTCCAGGTCCCCGGCCCACATAATGGTGAGCAATGCGCTCAACTTGGTTTACTGTTAAACCAATTGAGGCTGACGCACAGTAGTAGCATGGCCATGCAGTTTTCAATCTGTCTCTCTCTCTCTCTCTCTCTCTCTCTCTCTCTCATTCTCAACCTCTCTCATTCTCAACAAGATTTGTTTTCTAAACAGACTGTCTTTGGTGCTAAACATTGCCAGCAAAAAAAGATATTCGGATTTTAATGTGATTTTTTTTTTTTTCGTTCAAATGGTTAGGGCTAGTATGACAGTGGGCTTCAACTACTATAGTTTAATGGGTGATTTGGCCACTTTCACGAATACTTGATCTTATGGAGGAGTGCTGTGCTCATGTATGGGGGGGTGGGGGTGCTGGTCTATGGAGGCTACTTATCTTAGGACACCACACATCACCTCTGCTCTGTGGTTTTTGATTGTGTACCTCTTTCCGCTGGTCACCTATTGCGTGATTTATTTATCATTTATTTATTTGTTTTACTCTCTCTCTCTCTCTCTCTCCCCCCCCCCATCCCAGGTGAATACAGCTACATGGGCACTACTCTGCGCCAGGAGGGCATCGAACCCATGCCGTCGTTGTCAGACGTGCGTCAGCTAGTGGCTCTGTTTGGCGTCTTGCCGCTAGGTGAGCGACAGTTCTCTTTCCACTCTGTGGCTCACAGTGGACTCACAGACATACACTTTCCCCCTGACCTCGCTGCCTTGACAGGATAAAAGGGTCACGTGGCTCGCAGACAGACTCGTACAAAAAAGGGAAACCTTATAGCGGCACTCACTCGCAATTAGTAATTCACCCAGTGTGTGTGCCGTTTTTTAACTGTGTATTGTGGAAGCCTAGCAGTGCTTAATGGTGTCTTTATTACACTATTAATGTGTAGTGCTGCTACCTGCAGTTGTTTCTTAACCATATTGGTTTGAATGAAGTAGCAAATATGTACAGTACCGGGCAGGTGTCTGCAGACAATACTAACTGCGTCACGGTAAAATGTTTAACAAAGTAAAAAAAAAAAATTATAAATAAAAAACTTGCGCACAAACACACCATCTGGTGTTTTTTAATATCAGACGTCCTTTCAGACAATACAAAAAAGGACATTCCTTCCAGTACTTCCTGGAACGTTCTGTCAGTTTAATTTCAACAGCTTAATTTAGCTATTTTTGTCCGTTTACTCTGCGTCAAGAGAGCAACCTGCTCAGATGAGAGCGCACACGAAGCATTATTTTAATTCAACCTGAATGTACAGTATACATGAATACAGTACAGACTCAATGCACTAACACCTGTCAAGAGAGTGTATTCTTAGAACTGATAATGCACAATAACACATTGTCAGAGTTTTTCCGGAAGGGTTTCTTAGTTTCTCACCAAAATCTGGCATAAGTTCAAAGGTGTTTAAACAGGTCTTTTGTGTTGCTATTGGCCTCTCGAGGGCTATATTCCATCAAATGTTTGACAGGGGATATTATCATTGCAGGGGTTATATGTTGGAAATAGTACACATAAAAGGAAGCATTGGTGTAAACACTTCCGTTGAGAGCTGGATTAATTGATTGTACAGTGCCTTTCCCATGTCAGTCATCATATTTACAATTATTGTACATACTGTATTATGTGCAATTTATTGACATTTATAAAACTCAAACGGGAAACAAGGTTCCCCTTGACTAGAATAGCACAAAATAACACGTTTTGGTATTTCTAATGTAGTTTGATTTACTGTAACCTGATATATTACAAATCTACAGGTTTGAAAGGTATGCCGTTTCTTCAATTGCTGTCTTGAATTATCTAACCACCAACATGATCCTCAATTTCTGTTGACGACACTACCCCCTATTGTAGAGCAAATTGTCAAAGCAAATAACATCTGTAAAATCATGTATTGATAATTAGCCCGCTGGGCTTCCACAGGGACAAGAGATGGTATTCAGGGACATGGCCACACATGCATTGGGTCCACAGGTCTGTGGCACAGGCCTCTTTATCTCAGTTACAAACTGAAACGTTGAAATTTTGTTTTAGGTCATTTTAGGTTAACTGGTTGGGACACTCCTCAATCTGTAATTACTCTGTAGTTCTTTCAGAGCAATTTTGAGACCAATTTGCGACTAATTGAGTCCAGTTCTTTAAGACAACTCATCTCAGTTTGAGCTGTATGACGGGGGGGTAAGGAGCGCCCTCTTAACCATCTCTGTGGAACTGTCAGGCTGCCAGTTGCTTCACGAGAAGGCCCCGTCCATAAAGACCCTCCTACTGGCCGGTCCCTCCGGTGTGGGCAAGAAGATGCTGGTCCACGCCATCTGCACCGAGACCGGCGCCAACCTCTTCAACCTGTCGCCTGGCAACCTGGTGGGCAAGTACCCCGGTCGCAGCGGCCTGCAGTACCTTCTGCACGTGGTTCTCAAGGTAGGCCCTTCACATGTCTACCTCCAGCTAACTAAGGAGGGGGCGTGTACGTTTTACATGTTTACATGTTCAGGGGATTAACAGAGAGCATGGAGACAGAGAGGGTGCAACGCACAGCACTTTTCACCATTTACGCAGGACTACCCATGCACGTAAATGGTGAGGTCCGCAGACATTACTATTGCCCATTATTTCTCTCTGAGGATGGCAATGGGTATTTTGAGGATATTACATTAATTCCCATGTACCTATGATCAAACTGAGGCCACAAAAGTATTTTGCAGCAAATTGTTTTGAGGTAAATTGGCTACAGACCATGCATGGTATATTTAGCTGTCTGGGCGCTGCCTACTGTACGTCAGCAAATGCTGCTAGTGACACGGACACTTAAGAGACCGGAAGCGTTCCATTCTTGCTTCCATTGAAATGCATTACAACGCTCCATCTTGTTATTATTCCAGTGTCTTTGGTATTATTTTACTACTGTACTGCAGACACCACTTTGTTAAAGACAATGTATTATCCACTACATCATATTTCTGAATGTAAATAAACCATAAATGCAAGATTTCAATGTTGACAGCAGTGTCTAAGTGTGTGCGTGTGTGGTTTTGGTTGTAGTGTGGTTTGGTTGTAGTTTGCAGCAATCATTTAGTATTTAGTGGTATTCTTTGTGTGTGTGTGGGGGTTGTAAGCGTTCTCAGGTAGTTTGGTTGTAGTTTGCAGCAATCATTTAGTGTGTGTGTGTGGGCAGGCCTATGCAGCTGGCTGCATAAGCACAACAAGAGCATGTTTGCCTCATTGTTCCCTGCAGGGCCTGTTAACACCCATGCTAAGTGCGCACTAGAGCCAACAGTGTCCCAGCAGGACAGGATGTTCTTCCTGGTGCACGCACAAGCTTCCCAGCATGCTCGCTGGCCCCCTTAAGTGCCCCGCTGGAATATGACCAGAGCCATGTAGAAGAGAGTAGCGTCAACTGACATTTTCAACGGTTACATGGTTCGCAAAACATTCCAGGAACTGTAATTTTTGGTAACTTGTAGTCAATAAATGCATCATTTTACATTAACAATATAATTTATAGGGTACTTTTAGTATTTGCGGCTGACTTCCAGGAACTTATTTGGGGGTTCCACAATCCGCCTACTGTGAAAAAAACGATCCATTGGAGTTGACGCGACTCTGTTCTACATGGCTTTGGTTCAGAATGCACCTGTATAGTAACGTCTTTAACAGCGAATTAATGTAATGTCTAAGAAGAAAGGGCGAGTTTGCAGCCCCACCCACACCAAACAAAAAGTAGGGTCCCGCTGCAATGTGGCGCTTTAGCATGGACGGTATAAAAGTGAAGCCCAATTAATTAGTAATTATTTAATTAGTAATTAATTATAATTAGTCCACGCCATTGAAAATAGTGCTTGAGAATCTTGAAATCAGTTCACGACCCCCACCAAAACCCCCCCCAGTGTAAGAACCACTGACCAAATACAACTGTTGCTGCCCCTCGGTGTGTGTGGGTTTGTGGTGGTCTCTCTGCATCGGGCATGGCTTGACAGCCCTTGCCCTAATATGGGTGACAGGGAACCTGGGCATTTGTCTCATCCGGTGCACCAGTTGGGGGGCAGGGGCATCCCACGGTGACATTTGTTCCTTCGCCAGGTGGCTCGCCAGCTGCAGCCCTCTGTCATATGGATCGGAGATGCAGAGAAGACCTTCTACAAGAAGGTCCCCAAGACGGAGAAAGAGGTGGGCATGGCTAACAGTGGGTTAAAAACAATATAGTAGGTAGTAGTAGTAGTCATAGTAAGGTAGTAGTAGTCATGGTAGTTAGGTCATAGTAGGAGTCATGGTAGTTAGGTCGTAGTAGTGGTCATAGTAGTTTGGTCATATTAGGAGTCAAGGTAGTTGGGTCATAGTAGGAGTCATAGTAGTTTGGTCATAGTAGTGGTCATAGCGGTTAGGTCATAGTAGTGGGAAGTCACAGAAGATTTGTGAATTTCAGCTTTGTAGTTCTATAGACGGCACTCATCCTTGTACTGTATTTATAGTAATATTTCCCAGTCATGCAATGTTGACCCATCCATGTTCACATGCATGGGTCATTATCAGTGAGACCATCCTGATCTCGCGAGCTTCAGTTCAACGTCGCCGCGAGAATCAGTCTGGAAAACCATGGCGGACAGATGACAATGACAGACGGATCCAAGTATTTTTTGTGCCTGTCAGTTTTCAAACAGTCTTGATGGACTTGTGTCTAGCTAGCTATCTATCTGGCATGTCAGGTTAGCTAGTACCAGGATTGTGAAACACTGATGTAGTTGTTTTAAGCAGCAGCTGGGGTCAATTCGTCTTAACCCTCTGCTGCCACCTTGTGGAACAGTACATAAGTTACAGTTTAAATTAACAAAAACAACTGCATTTATGAACACTGCACACTTTTATAGCATGTGGGTTTTGCCACATGATAACATGATAACACCCCCATGTCTCTGCTGTCTTTGTATCCTTATGTCTGTATAATATGTATCTCTGTCATCCTGTCTAGATGGAACCCAAAAGGCTGAAGAAAGAGCTGTGCAAGGTCGTGAAGTCCGTGAGGCCTGGCGACCGTGTTCTGGTGGTGGGAACCACACGGCGGCCCTTCGACGCCGACCTCAAGCCCTTCTGCAAAGTCTTTAAGAAGATCATCCTCATTCCCAGGCCCGACTACGCATCAAGGCTGGGTATAGATAGACCCCACACTAGATCAACAGACGTTTGCTGTATGTCATAGTATTGTATACACCTGTATGACGGAATACACAAGGACTCTTCAGGACAAGACTGCAACAGTAGCTGGGTTTACATGGGCACCTTTTTGTCTTTCCGAATGGAATCTTATCGATTGAAGATTTTGGGTTACCTGTTTACATTTAATGTAATCTAATCGGGCCTGGTTTTTACGCAATTTATCGGAATATACGTTAAACATGCACACAATTATCTATCTATAGATTATATACAATCTATATAATGTAACGCGTTCCTCTAGCAAAAAGGCAAAAACGGGCTAGCTTCTAGTAGGTAGTAGGTAGACCTACGTCGGAAAGTGTGTGTATCTGGTGGAGAGTGTTACGGCTCCAGATGAAGTCACCGTAATAACTCCCATTCACTTATTTGCGCGTACGGACAATTGTTTTCTCCAGACTTTGTACGGTGGCTGTGCAGAATAGCCTGCCGGCATCACACATAACGTAGGACAGGGCATGCACAGAAGAATGCAACCAGGAAGTAATGGGTTTAACCGTTTACATGGTAGAATTCTTCTTTCAATCGGGGGATAGAGCGGGTTATACTACCTCTCTGCTTCGGAATTAAATGTCAACTAGGTTGGGCCGCTCTCTTCCGATCGTGGTGTTATATGGAGCATTTTCTTTCGGGTTGGGCTTTTAACCCGATTCCAATCGGTATAATAGGGTCCATGTAAACAGTTATTGTTTTGGTGGATGACTTTGCCTAGTCTTTGTACTTAGTCTGTGGTGTGTGTCAACATGGAATACCGAGGAATGACAGCTTGCATTGCGTGCTGTGTTTCATGCCCACTGTCTCTTGAGTGCGTTGTGGTCCGCCACAGTGTTGTTCTCGAGTTGGGTCGTTCGCTTACAGTCGGCGTTGTCCCACAGAAAGCTACGCATGCCGTGACCTTCAATGTTACGTTGGCTGTGCCTGTGGCTGACCATCAGTCATGTCACTGCCCTCCAACTGAACATGGAGCCTGGTTTTAGAAAAGCAAGGAGGCTTGTTATTGTTCGACATGACCCAGATGCCACGATTTGTAACGGGTTTCAGACTGCCGTGACAGGGTGCGAAATGATTTTGCAGGAAACATCCACTTTTCCCTCGACCCTCCTATCGCAACGTCAAGATGCAATGTCGCTGTTATGCCACTCTTCCCTGTCATGTCTCCTCCAGTCCTGTGGAGGGAGCTGCTGCTTGCCGGTGGGCCTGTGCATACTCCCGGCATGGACCTGAGCTCCCTGGCTAAGGTCACAGACGGCTATACGCAGGGTCACATCGCCCAAGCCATCGGCAAGGTGCTCACGCCCCATCGCCTGGCCCCCGGCCACAGGCCTCTGACCACGGCCGAGTTCATCCTCCCTCTGGCCCGGCTCAACCCAGTGTTCAGGGAAGAAGAAGAAGCTTTCAAGGTCTCACTCACACACACAGGTTTCATCTAAATAGGTATTTGTGCATATAATAATAATAATAATAATAATAAACTTTATTTGTATAGCACCTTTCATACACAATGTGCAACTCAACGTG
>JAODTR010005295.1:0-11489 GCA_025399935.1 Amblyopsis rosae | reverse complement strand
CAGCCCTCAGGTTCATGGGGGCACCCAAACCTCTCCACCACGATAAGGTGATGGTTCCCGGAGAGGAACCATCACCTGGAATATTTCTTTTTCTTTTTCATTTAATTAGCTGGATGTGTGTGTGTGTGTGTCGTGTTATTTTAACAGCATTTGTTCAATAAAAAGGAGACTTCCTCATATGTGCTTGCCTGAGGCTGCAGCAGCTACTCTAGATGACTTTTTCAGTGTTCCACCTGCAGTCGGGAGCATGGTTAATCATTGGACACTGGCGTCCGTATGATACCCAATCAGAAGGTCAAGTCTGGAAGAATCCAAAGCTTTGTGCTCTGCGCTGCACAGCTGGGATATTCAAACAATCGCTCATGATTTCAGGGCATGAGGGCAGATGAATGTGAAGTAAAATGAAACAAGCAATGCTAGCAGTTTGCTAACGCTAATAGACTCACACAGGAAGTTAATGCAAACAGGCCATCATAAGCTAACTGTTTACTTTACTACTCATGGAACGTTGACCTTATGAATGACATTTTGCTCTGTCCAAGCAAAGCATGTCTGGCATTTAAAATGGCCCTATTAGGCCCAGAAACATTCTATATAAGGGAAGGTGAAATCGATGTGTTAATATAAATATTAACCAAAAACAGAATTTCAGCTATGCCTATTTAATTGCAGCGTTATCTACAATATACATGCAGAAACTATTATCAATGATATTAATAATAGTGCTACTGCACTACTTATAATTGGACCTAACACATACATTTCACAGTGTTCAGTAATTGCAAACATGTACAGTAAATCCAGGAAGGTCTCAGTGTAAGTTACAACAATTACGTCACATGAATAATGACAGAAATGCTACAATTTACAGTACAATGTTTGAGGCATTACAGTAGGATCATGTTTCATATTGAGTAGCTGCCAAGTGCTTGTTTCAAACTATAAATAGCAGCATATGCTCAAGCTGAGTGTGTTGTTTCTGGTATGTCTTTGCGCTATGCTTTTGTAATATGTGGTTCAGTGCATATGTGAGATTAAACAGATATAGTGAACCCATTTAAATTCATTGGGATGACTGAAGCTGCCCGTTATTGCCGGTTGTTGGTATAGGCACAGCTACAGGCAGGCAGCATCTTCCCTCCAGTTATACTCATCATTAGACACCCCAGGTTGAGTGACAGAAATGGGCTGTGGATGTATGCAAAGAAGACACATTGACACATATTTCTATTTTGGAGTTCAGATTACCTCCATGAAAGTTTCAACCGCAAGCACAAGTATAGATTCTGTATGTGATTCATTTTACATTTGACATTCATTTTATGGATGCATATTGGATATTTATGTCATAGTGTAAGGAACATCGTCTGCATGAGGCAAATTCAAGAGAATCATGTCAGTTGGGGGGGAAAAAAGGGTTTTATTTTGTGACAATAAATACTGTAGTTCTAGTAGTTAAAAAAAAAATCTCTGTTTCTATTAGAGTTCGGTAATGGATCTTGCTTAGTGCCAGAATGGTAGGATGCTTACGCTTTTGATTGATTGAAATTGCTGTATTTCATGTGGCTGAAAGCGATGCGATAGGCCAGCTGGGTTTCAATTTGGGAGGGAAAAGAGTGACATGACACATCAGCTGAAGGAAGTTTCTCTTGCACTGCTGGGAACCAGAGGCACTTCTTGATGTTAATTTGTCACATAGTTGTGTGCACACATGTCCCAGGGGAACAGGAACACGAACCCCCCTCCTCCCACCTCCTCACTCCCCAACCATCAGCCTTCCACTGTTATTCATCCAGCCCCATTTAGTGAATCACTTGGGGAAAAATACCACATCTCTAGGGGTCCCTACCTTAGACGTGAAACCCTCCCCTGGAGTTCCACCAAGGTCACTTTCCTACACGAGACAATGATATTAGCATTTTGTCATGCCGGTGTTCCTCTACACGGAACAAAGCTGGGCTTCCTTGAACGAGGTTAGTATTATCCTGCCGCCACTCTGCATGAACCCTGACCTGCGCTATGCGCAGGCCTTTGCTTGGTGTCATCTCCATGC
This sequence comes from Amblyopsis rosae, assembly GCA_025399935.1. Taxonomy (NCBI): domain Eukaryota; kingdom Metazoa; phylum Chordata; class Actinopteri; order Percopsiformes; family Amblyopsidae; genus Amblyopsis; species Amblyopsis rosae. The sequence continues at coordinate 9,436 of JAODTR010005295.1, read as the reverse complement.
TGGCCTACTCTCAGTGGTCAAATACTGTAGTGACACCATAATTAATAGACTATGTTAGCTGTCAGTTTGAGGGGAACCAGTCTGCTTATTAAGCCTCTACATGCACAATGTGTTATAAGGTCATCAACAATAACACGTTGTCTCTCCAAGAGGGTCTATTACCTTATATTTACAGAAGCAACCTCTGTTTATTCACAACAGACAACATATGCTTGGCTAATGCTCTGCATTTACAGACTCCATGAAGCTCTAATTTAGGATTTTTAAATTGAACTAAATATAGAGTGGGATATTATGTGTCCTTTTATGTGTGCAGAACACAAATCTCAGAATATGAACTGCCTGCGAAACAATAAACTTTTCCCAAATGTAATTAAATGTGACAAAAAGAGCGAAATTGCAAATGAACACAGCACGGGAATTATTGGCAATAGCTGAACCCAACGACTGTCCCTCCAGACCATGTTCTCAATCCACTGAACGCCTCATCTCAATCGTATGGCTCCAAATTATGTATATGGAGACATGCAGAACATAAAACAATTATATCGCCCCTTACTCAATCCCATAGAATTACCCAAAAGGTTAAAGTCAGCCGAAAAACAAAAAAATAAATCAACTAAAAACTGAATTTCCCAGCTCGTTCTTACATCTGTGTCCATGACAACAAAAGAGGAAAAGTGAAAGAGACACAAAACAAACATTGTTGTTACTCCCAACCATGCCGTGAGCCTGAGCCTGTTACCATGGCATCGTGGGAAGGGGGAGGGGGGAAACCGTAGTTTGACGAGGGTGCCCATACATTTTTAAGGCGCTTATTGGCTTTGCATCAAAGGTTGCAGTGCCCTGTGCCCTCCCCTTCAGCTGCTGTAGTCCCGCATCAGTGTCAGGCCCTGGCTCCCTGGAGGACGGCTGATGGAGCAGGGCTGGGACTCTAATTGGAAGCTCAAGGAGATGCCTGTCTCAGCGGGTGCAGCTGTGCGGCTGCTGGCTGACGTTCTGCATCAGAAAGGCCCGGCAGCTGACCAAGCAGGGGTTGGAGGCGGGCTGCTCCGACGACCAAGACGATGACGTCACACACCGTCAGGCCTGTTGACTTGACCTTTTGGCTGCTGTGTGGACTCTGTCTCACTCTCGGAAAACACACAGAAATGTTAAAGGAGGGGGTGGGGTCACGCTCAGCTCTTGTATCCAAGAGCGTTTCTGACTGGTGACATTGTTTTTATGCCAAGTGTCTCGTTACTTACGGGGGAAAGCGATGCTCAAATGATCTGCTCAAAACAGATACTATGTCAGCATTAAACTTTGTTTGATATTACACTTGGCAAGGCGCCACGGTTCCAGGGTATAGTTGTTAGCGATCTGCACGTTGCTTGCTAGCTCTATACTAGTTCGGATTTGTCTTACAGTCAACCAATTATGGTGGAATGTGGTTATACCCCGTTGAAGTTGTGACTTTGTCCTTGTCTTTCTGGAAGCAAGGAGATGTTGTATTAAAATGAGTTTTGAAACAGTACACCAAACTCCAGGCCGGCTGCATTAATAGCCTATAAAGTGTTTCTCTGCCGTCAGCGCTTCATACACAAATGTGACAGCAATATACCAACTGGTCATAGAGACCAGTGGGAGAGCTATACGCATTATTCATCTTTGCTGGATGAACCGTGCTGAAAGAGACACTAATTAATGGTTAAAACAGATTAAAGAGTGATTTCTATGGAGCTCTCCTCCAACTAATCAGTTTATAATAGCATTTTTGTCCTCAGGGATGATAATGTCTTCTCTCCGGTGCCTTCTTGCTCTGCTATTATGCTCTTGGAGGAGTTGAAGTGTTTGTCTTTAGTGTTTTGTTGTAATTGCACTTTTGAGCACACTGGGAAATACTGTAAGCCTTCCTGATAGCCGGTGAAATACTGTATAAATGTTGGGGGAAAACATTTACTCACCAGTCACCGCTTGAGGGTACCTTGAATGTGGTGGTTATTGTAATACTCAAGCTCTTCATAGCTACAGCATGAGTGTAATATAATGTATAGGGCTTGGATTTAAAAGTCGGCTCTAGTCAGTCATTGTGAAGAAAGCTTGTATTTTAACGCTATCAAAACAAAAACACCTCTTACCTTCAATGCCTCAGAAGCTCTGGCCAACACATTGGAAACACATTGCCAAGGCTTGGATAGTGTTGTGTGATGTGGTCTGCACCATTTTGTGCTCCCATTTGCATAGAAATGGCTGTGTAGAATCGCCGGATATTCTTTTTAGCATGCACACAGAATGAACAGCTAGTATACTGCGAGTAGATATTGCCTGAATTTGACAAAAAGTACATTGGCTTACAATCGCTGACTATACCTTTAATGTGTATCCTTTTATATAATTTTTTTTAAATGATTTTGAAAGCATCAGTTTGTGTACCCAAGGTCATTTCATTGGGACATTTAAAGCCTCATATTTAATTGTTTTTTCCCATGTGAATGAGGGGGCTGCATTAGCATAAATTAACGCTTTCAGGAAAAACACAATTGTTATGATTGTTATTTTTGACAAAGAATAGGTTAAACCACTTTTTATAAAGGACAACACTAAAATGGCCAAATATTTACTGTGTCTAACATTACATTTCTGTTATGCAGCTTGCATGAGAATATTTACATTTACCCATTTTACATAACCTTCAACTGATACACAAGCATAAAGTATATTTTCACAAAGTTCTTGAGTTTGCCCACAGATACACTAGTCCTCAGGAGTCTGACAACGTAAATGGTAGACATTAAACATAAGTACTTAGAAGACAGAGGTTTAGAACTGAGGCATATCTATTAGGGGCATTTGTCTGTTATGTAGATCACATTTTATGCAGCATTGTTTAATAGGCATGGAAAATACTGCATACTGAATATATCTGTTACATAGACACACATGGCCATTTCAAATGTGTTATCTTCCTCGGTATAATATGTGCTATGCCAGGAAATGTATGAACACTATACAAATACACACACTATATCTTCTTTATGTGAAATGTGAGAACTCCATTCACCAAACTGCTGTCATTGGTGTTCATCCCAACATTCAACCTGGAAATTAAGTCACCAGAACACTTGCTGTTTGTCTTCTAGACTCATTTGAAAAAGGTGTTTTGGGAAGCGACTTGTTTATCACAATAGCAATTCAATTGAATTCTTGTCATAGACCACCGCCCTGACACAGTTTGTATGAATAAACAAAAAGTTATCCCCCTCTTGCATGAAATGAATGCAATAATCGCATGTGGTAACTAAACAGCTTTGTGGAGTCCAAGAAATAAATATAAAAATGCAATAGTTAAGCATGGCTTTGAATTCATATTAGCCTGGTGTTATCATCTATTTCAGTTTTCAGGTTTTCTATCAATTGAAAGACTCCCAGACTGTCCTTGGTAGATGATTTGTTTACGCCAACCGTTTACACGAGAAATACTGTTCATTAAACCTCCGTAAAGATCCCAAGAAACACAGATTTAGTTTTGATAGTTTTTCTGTAATTATGATAGATGTGCAGACCTCATGCAACACAGACATCTTACCCAATAATCAATTCGGCAAAACTGTGGGATGAAATTGTCTAGCAATTTTTTTTATATATGGAAATTTATATTTCAAAGCAATGATAAGTCTGGAACTGTATGTGTCAAGCAGAAGTAAGGTACAAGTTTTTGCAAAATAAAACACAGTACTGTACTGTAAATGGTAGCTAGCTCGTGTTAAATGCACCAAGCACTGCCAGGGTGAGGTCCACTTTGATCTGCTCTTGACCTTTTACTTTTGGATTCAATTTGAAACACTAGTCCATGGTTGATAGCAATACAAGCACTCTTGACAAAAAGCCTGTGACCCTGAGAGCTGCACTGAACCCTCGATATGCAGTTGCATGATTGCCTGTGGGTCTTAACCTTCACTTCAACCCAGTGCAAGGTCAAAGGCAGCATTCCTTGGTCTGTGCCAGTCAGAAACATGGCTATTGTAAACCTGAGAGCTGTTTGAAGATAAGCAGCGTCACCCATGGTGGAGCATCTTACAGCTGAGACTTACAGAGGCTGCTGCCGACAGTGGAAGGACATTTCTGGACTGTACAGCTCTATATGGCAATGTATTTTCCACAGAAAATCCCAACGACACCATGGGCTTTAATATGTAAGGCATACACTGTAATACATCTGTGACGCCGGGGTGGTAAAAAGAGATTTATGACACACAACAAGCTATTAAGGAGCTGTATGTGGTGGGGGGTAATCAGAGGAGGAAATGGGGTGGAAATTCTCCTCTTCATGCCACATTGATTCATCCTTCAGTGAAAGAAACCTCCCCATTATGCACACCTCATCTGAAAGGGCCAGAGGATGATGACTGCAGGACCATAGTGCACTGATCCCAGGTCCCGTGCGAGGTCAGCGGAAACACCAGCCAGCGGAAACAGGCCTATCAGGAGGCAGAAACCGCATCGTGAATGGGGCGATGCACAGTACAGAGATGTCAGCAGTGTACTGTACAGGATGCTGTAGAGGGGAAAGACTTAACAAGAGACCCAGAAGCATTGCCTTCACGTTCTGCATGAAAACATGCTCAGATACTTTACAGGGATTGTTCATGTTCAAACTCATGTATATCGTGGATTCATTACACACAAAGTGCTATAGTTCAAGCCTGTATTTGTTTTAAACTTAATGATTATGGCTTACAGCTCATGTTACACACCACATTCAGTATCTCAGAAAATGTGAATATTGTGAAATAGTGCTATATTGTACACTGTAAAAGGTCTCTCAGTCAAGTTCAGTAGGCTTCACAATCATGGGGAAGACTGCTGATTTGACAGGTGTCATCGACACCCTCCACAAGGAGGGAAAGCCTCAAAAGATATATGCTAAAGAAACTGGCTGTTCACAGAGTGCTGTGTCCAAGCATATTCATAGAAAGTCGAGTGGAAGGAAAAAGTGTGGAAGGACAAGGTGCACAAGCAACAGGGATATCTGGAGCCTGTCAAGCAAACCATTCAAAAATGTGGGGGAGCTTCACAAGGAGTGGACTGAGGCATGGGTCAGTGCATCAAGAGCCACAGCGTCTTACCTACTGTAGGCTAAGGAGAAGAATGACTGGTCTGTCCCTCAGTGGTCCAATGTCCTCTTTTCAGATGAAAGTACATGTTGCATTTCATTTGTTAATCAAGGTCCCAGTGTCTGGAGGAAGAGTGGAGAGAATCTAAGTTTCTTGAAGTCCAGTGTGAAGTTTCCACAGTCAGTGATGATATGGGGAGCCATGTCATCTTCTGGTGTTGGTCCACTGTGTTTCATCAAGTCCAGAGTCAACTCTGGACTTCATGCTTCCTTCTGCTGATGAGCTTTATGGAGATTCTGATCTCATTTTCCAGTAGGACTTGGCACCTGCCCACACTGCCAAATGTGCTAATACCTGGTTTAATGACCTGCTTGATTGGCCAGCAAACTCTCCTGACCTGAACCCCATAGAAAGCGTATAGGGTAAGACCCAACAATGCAGACGAGTTGAAGGCTGCTATCGAAGCAACCTGGGCTTCCATAACACCTCAGCAGTGCCGGAGGCTGATCCACTCCATGCCACGCTGCATAGATGCAGTTATTTGTGCAAAAGGAGCCCCAACCATCACAATGTGCTTGTACACAAACATACTTTTCACAAGGTCGACATTATGCACTGGTCTTATGTCATATTCACATTTTCTGAGATACGGAATTTGGGTGTTTCATGAGCTGTAAGTCATAATCAACAAGATTAAAACAAATACAGGTTTTATCTGTTTAACTACAATACTGTACTGTATATAGAGTATGAGTTTAACTTTTCACAACAATTCAATTATAACTTTTCTACAATATTCTAATTTATTGAGAAGATATGATGCCCACTCCAGATTTAGTTTGGCCAATTCTAAGCCAATCAGTTCACTGCATATTGATAGTAAGTGTGTAAAACTGCAGTAAACACACTCTTTTTCTTTAATCTTTACACCACACAAAGCCCTGTGGTGTGGTTATGTAGATTTTTATATTACATTTTTTCTCCACTAGGACAACAATGTTTTTTAGCAATGACACCAATAAACACAGGGGAACCACTGGTGTAGCCATAGGTGTGCCTGTGCCACCCAAAGAGGCAGTTGCTAGAGCCCTACACTTATTTCTGAACCTTCGACCGGGCTTCGAGCTAATTTTCACGTCAAAGTTCACGCGCAGGCCGGGCTTCGGGCCTGTTTCAAGTTCCTCCTCCAATTTATATTTTAGACAATTAATTAAAAGAAACTATGAAAAGTTAATGATGAGAAAACAAAGAAAGACGTTATAAAGATGCTGCGATAAACATCAATTATACAAAGTGTTTGGCGTTGTCGCGCTCATTTCTTCACATCGGGGCATTCATTCAAATCCTGTCTTAGAACTCGCGAAGGCACAGACACTGCCCCTCACTGCGGTGCATGTGATGTGAATCGAGCGGCCGGCGCTGCTTAAGCCGATTGTAGTTTTTAACACTTACGGATAGATCTTTGACTTTGATAACATTCGAAACATCGCAAGTAAAATGGTTGTTGGAAGTCGTAGTTTATTTTCTAGTGGTGCACCGATCAGTTTAAATATAGGTTACCGCTAGTGTGACACTGATTTCATGTTTATGCAGAAACTTATCATGATTACAAAGGAAAGCTAATGTCCCAATAGACTATTATTTGTTCATCTCACTGAAAACACTAAGTCTACATGGCTTTATTTTAATCAAACTGATTCTGTCCTGCTGAACGTATTTCACCAGGGCTATATTCTGCGCTTGCCTTGTGCCTGCCATGCCTGTAAATGCGATGAACGCTAAACAAAGGGACAAAAAATTACTTATTTTATAATATAGTGACGTAAATAAAATATTATGACGGCCCCACTCATCGTCTTAACAGATCGAGAAAGTCTACTGCAAACACACGTAGGCAAAGGTAACCGTTATGTCTTTGTGAAACGTTAACGCTTCTTGTATACAAATAATCACAATCCTGGCCAAATATGTGCAATTTTCATTAATTTCCAATGTGCAATGTGTTTGCTATGTCAAATGTCCTTGTATTTGGAAACTGGACTGTAGCCTAATAAAATTAATACAATTTTTAAATCTCCTTAATGTATAGTATTTGTCCTGCTCTGTGCACAGTGCCCTATATTTAATCCAATAATTTTTACCAGTTTAAAATGTGAGAATATAACCATAAAATGCACTTTTTTGTACGGTGATCACTTTTTATCGGACAATCACCTTTGGTCAATGCAACACGTCAGCAGATAGCTTAATAAATCCTGTATGTCACTACTGATACCTCTAACTTGTCGAGCTATGCTTTTTTGTTCAAATATATGTGTGGTTGCTAAAAATATACACGTCTGGAATGCCAAGAATCTATGCTATCAATATAATCTAACAAGCAGTGCTCAAATTAAACTATTTCTCAAAGGCAACCTGATTAAAACCCATATCGCATATTATTATGTAGCTATATCGATTGTACACATTCTCACGCACGTGAAAACCACATTTCTTTTTTATATCCTTCAATATAAAATCACACACCATTGGAAAGAGCGCTCTTGCGTCGTTCTACTTGTGGTCTCAGATTCCAAGCATTGCATAGCATCAGGGCTGGCAAAACCATCTTATAAAAATCGCGACACGAGTATTATAATTATCAATACAAAATGCAGACTTTGCCTTACCTGTAATGAGTTAGTTGACACAGCAAGCCTCATATCGACTGAAAAGGGTCTTTTAAATATTAATTCATGAAGAAATTGATTTCAAGAAACCGTTTTTGGTCGTCCATTTTAGATATATAACTTCGATGTGGGGGGAGGGGAATAATTTGAGTTGTTGTTCTTTGAGCGGACGTCTTAAAGCCATTCATACTGTCTACGTGAGACTGCTATCGGTCTAAAAATATCACTTCCCTTCTTCCCAGGATTCAACCAAATAGTTTAAGGGGTCACATGTAAAATTTGGCCAATCACAGCTCACTTGCTCTCAAAAAGAGCTTCAAGGTACGTCACCTTTCTGCCGAGAAAGGGCTGGAAAGGCGCTTATCAGTGAGAGATATTAAAAGTTTTGGACTCAGACTGTAGATTAGTGCATAATACTAATACAATAATAACACATATTAACACACAAATGTCTATGTATAGACCTAAACATGCATGTAAAACTATCAAACATATTTCAAATTCATATACTCATCAGATGTTGTATTGTAGTCCTATAGTTTAAAAAAGTTGCAGATGCATAATTCCAATAAAGTATTCATCAATATAAATAGCATTATGACAGGCGAAAATTAAAAAAAATGTATGTGTATGCTCTATTTCAGCTTCATTTACTAAGGAGCAGTGTGATCCACATGGAATATTTAACCAGAATTGGAATCTCACAGGGGTTATCTACATTTTAATACCAAAATGAGCTTTGTAATTTGTTCAGAACATCAAAAAACCTCATATAATGTAAGTCAATGTTTTTGCAAGGGAAAACACTTTGAAGAGGGCCTAGGGCTTAACGCCAGTATTGCCACACTACTTTCAATAAATTAAAGACCTCCTGATTTGCTTCATGTTTTGATCGCATTGTTTGTTACTAACTGTTCTGTAGTAGTCTCCTGTTTTCAACAGTCGACATGATAGGATAAAATCCACCAATAGAGCAAACATGCTCGCTGGCATTTTAAAGGAAACCGACAGACTTGAGTCAAATTATTGAAGTTTAAGCTGCACCATTTTGTCATTTGAAGATGTCAACTTGCAGCTAGGTAGGCTGTCAATAAAGTTTAAGTTAGGTCATATTTTTGTCATATGCTGTGTTAGTGTAGATTCTTGCCCAGTTATCTTTTACACACAGTCTTTTTTTCTGTATTCCAAGTCAAAGTATCCATCCATCCATCTTCATCCGCTTATCCAGAGTCAGGTCGCAGGGGCAGCAGCTCCAGCAGGGGACCCCAAACCTCCCTTTTCCGAGCCACATTAAAAATCTCTGACTGGGGAATCCCGAGGCGTTCCCAGGCCAGTGTGGAGATATAATCTCTCCACCTAGTCTCCCCCCGAGTCCTCCTCCCAGCTGGACATGTCTGGAACACCTCCCAAGGGGGGTGCCCAGGCGGCATCCTTACCAGATGCCCATACCACCTCAACTGGCTCCTTTCGACGTGAAAGAGTAGCGGCTCTACTACAAGTTCCTCCGATCCAGTTAGTGCTAGAGGTCACGGACCGATGATGCCATCAGGACCACATCATCTGCAAAAAGCAGCGAGGAGATCCCCAGGCTACTGAACCGCAACCCCTCTCCACCACGACTACGCCTCGATATCCTGTCCATGAATATCACAAACAGGATTGGTGACAAAG
>JAODTR010005293.1:0-11490 GCA_025399935.1 Amblyopsis rosae | reverse complement strand
ATTCAACTATGTAAAGACGAAAGTATTTCATACGATTTGTTCATTCATTCAGATCTAGGATGTGTTATCTTAGTGTTCCCTTTATGTTTTTGAGCAGTGTAATATAACTAAATGATGTAGGGTTTAGGGTAATTACTACCATCTTAACTAGGTGTCTAGGCTAAGGCAGGCTATCTTCCTTACAGTTCATCATGCACTCTTAAGTGACAGAAGTGAATTGTTGTGTGCTGCAGAGCTTCTGTATTGCAAACTTGTCACTCGCTAGCTGTGTACAGTTCACGCTACATAATGTAGCGTATGAAATCAAAAAAAAAGGCTAAAATAATGGTGAATTGACAGACATTTAATTTTTCAACAATTAACAAGGTTTTCGTATCGACCATTAGAAAATAAAATCGAACTACCACCAAAGTATTTCGAGTGGAAATCGTCTGATAATCCTTAAATTAAATACAACAATTTTAGCACGGATAACCAGATAACGGATAACCAGACAACACATTCCATCAATATACAGTATACATATTTTAACTTTGCATCCATGTAAGAATATGTCTTTCAGAAGCAATGGAAGTCTATGGAGGTTGGAAAGTTCATTGTGTACCTCAAATCTAAGATACTGGAGACAATTTGAGGTTTTAACAAAAAACCTCAATACTGTATACTTGTTATTTTGAAATTTCAGACTTAAATTTCCAAATATCAAAACATATTCTAAATATTCAGAATGTCCTGGATGACATCAGGCAGTAGCATACCTTGGTGGAGACTCTGTATGTGATGTAAGTCTCCATGGTGGTGACATGCTTCTTGGGGTCATCAACAGTAACAAAAAGGTCACGAGTTTCCATGGGGTCGAGCACATCTGGGTCGTCCTCCAGCTGTAGCCGGTTGAGCAACGAGGACACTGAGGCGGGACTTGAGGTTTTAATCTGGGTGCCATTGGTCAATCCCACTTCCTGCACGGAGAATGCCAGTGGTGATATCTCATTCAGATGTTGTCATGGGAAAAGTCATAAAACAAAGGCCTGATAGAATTGTATTTATGGTTGCTTTGTCAATCATGGTTGCTTTGTCAATGGAACCCTTGTTAAGACTACAGCACACACACACAATTTGAGAGCCTTTTGAAATGCATGTTACCAAGAAGCCTAGTACAGTAGTGCCTCATAACAGCTCTGGCAGGTCATTCATAACTGATATTGCATTTTTGTAACACGCTTGTCTGTATAACATGCTTAACTAAACTGAACTCCACAAGATGACATTCAGGATGAACTATTATCCAAAACTATGTTGTTGTAGGGTTGTAGGGAAATGTTGAATTGAATTTGAATGTTGAATACACTCATAACAGTGTATTAAAAACACACACACTCTCACTCAACTGATATGATAGAAGAGAACTTTTCTGCTTTATAGGGGCACTGTCAAAACCCAGTAATTTTTCATAAAACACATTAAAGGTGTAAACAATGATTTGCATATGGGATTTGTATTTTCTGTACAAATATTTGATATTCTTCTAATAACTATGTCATCTCAACAATCCCCTCTTTACAGACATAACAGATCTAATGAATTTACCTAACCTCACTAAAACCACACAACCTCCCTGTGGCTGTTACTATAAATATTTGGCGCGCGTTTGCATGTGTATGTACGTACAACCTGCTTAACACCATGTGGTTTGGAAATGCTAGTGCCAGTGGGTGTTGTTATGGTCCAGATCAACTGCATTTCATTGCATCATCACATCACATTGGACTGCTGAATGCGTAACTGAGAATTTTGCAACAAACCAGGAGAAAAAGCCTACAAAAGCACTGTATCCCCATAATTAGGTGGTTCAGTGTAAATAGTCATAAAGATGTGTCAACAGCCGACAATATGGTGCAGATGTGCACACAGAAATACAATTTATTCGGAATCTGTAAATAATCTTAAATTCACTATTCAAAATAGAGTCGATGTAAAACTGTGTAGTTTGTCTCGGATTACCTTGTCAGCACCGCTATCAGGGACTGGGCGGCTGTCGGTGACATCTGGCGCCGGGGAAATCGCTTCCTCGGCGGATAGCGGGTGGAGGATCTCTGTGATGGCCTTCTGCCCTGAGGTGGCCAGGCCTCTCGCCGCCCCGACGCTCATTATGCAGAATACGGGCAGAAATTGTCGGATTTTCCGAGCGGGAAAGGCGTCTGTCAATTTTCATGCGCTCTTCCTTTCAGGTTATCTTGTGAGATACTACAGCTGCTGGTTGGTCACAGCTGTCAGCTGACTCAACCCACAATGCAGCGCCGAATGTTAATCAAAGACACCCGGAAGTAAAAATGACACCTGGTGTGGCTGGGTGAGATCCTAATTTTCTTTAAGAAATGCTTTTCCAATTTGTCTAACTCACCATCGACTACTCTCAATGTATTCATCAAAGCTTGAAATGCGTCTAGGTCCACAACTGCTGATACCATCTGCATAAACATACATGTCAACAGAACGCGGATATGCTCTTGCCACGGCCAACGTTACCCGGCCGGATGTATAGACAAATGTGTCACGTGACTTGCAGTGTGTATTGAGAATGTGTAGTCGACTGAGGATTTGATTGAACGATGTGTCATAATCTTCTTCGGTAGTTAAGGTGAATATTGTAGCTATACAGCTTTGAAAATACGTCTATTTCGAAGCGTATTTAACCACACAATTAATTCATATTACACTAGAAATAGTGTCTAGAAATCCGCTGCCCTCAGACATGGCGAATAACCCTCCAGGACAAGGTAACGGTGAGTTACCCTGCTATTTGATGTGATAATATACTTAAATTAAGTGCAACATTAAATTAAATAATATTTTCACAGTTATTTAGGATTATTTACATACTACAATCCCATGTACTCCCAAATAAGTTATTATTTCCAGCTTTTCAGAACAAGACTCGTGTGGCCATCCTAGCTGACTTGGAGAAGGAGAAGAGACGCCTAATGCAGAACCAGTCCAGCAACCCAGGAGCAAGGTGTGGATACTAGTTAAGTTGCAGTTCAATAGGAAATTATCGGCTTGTAATATTATTAAATGCTTTGCATAACATCTGAGCATCATTAGTGTTTTGCCTCCAATTCTCATGAAATCCAACATAGGATTAAACACTCTTGAGGAATACCATTGTTACAGTTACAGAGGCTACATGCAAATGTGCACTTTAACTTATTTTATGAGTGGTACTACTCTGCCACCTCCATTGTTGTACTTGGCAATATTCAAACAAAGGAATTAAGGAAAGAACGTATGAGGGTTGTTTACCCAAACGACTTCATAATCATGTTTACTTTTTTTTACCTCCTGTGTACCAGTTTGCAAAAAGCCTGGTCAGTCAAGTAATAATTTCCTTTTATTTTATAAAAAAAGTGTGAAATGTCCATGCTTATATAACTGAAAAATATAAAGGGTTCAGAACCAGTAGCTAATAGAAAATCTGTAATTACACAGTCAGTCATTGTATTCAGTTATTTTCACTGATTCGGACAAGCACTCATGTTCTTCAAAGTAGGCATCCTTCTAGTGTCTCTGGTATAGGCCAACTTTAGTTTATCATCTGCAGAGGCATGTAGCGCCTTGTAGGGTCCTGTTGTTGCTGCTATTTCTGTAGTCCTATGCAAAAGACCTTATGCCAGAGTGCCTCACAGTATAACTACATCTTCTACAGGCACGTTTCACAAGCAAAATGTTAGGGTAATGAATAGATATGCCTAAAATAAATGTTTTTACAGTATATGCCTTGATCATTAACACTCATGAGTTTCACTAAAATATACTGTATACTAGTTTCTCAGACAGCAAAAATACATTCATACTTTTCCTGGTGCACAAAGGTTCAAGTTTGGTCATGTACACGGGCCATTGATTATTGTTGTGCTAAATATAAACTTTGTCTAGTGTCCCGACTGATATGTCTGCAAAATAAAACTAGAGTTTGCGAGACTAGGATAGTATCACAAGGCTATATTTTTGCCTTCTTGACTAATGCATACAACATTAGCAGCAGCCTCCACTAGGAAGGTCACATATTTTAACATTACTGAAGCTTGAGGCATCTGGCTTTTTGGGGCTGAAGTGCAGACAATATCAAAAAATAGCAGCCTACTTTGTGAATAAGGAATGGGTCGGGGGAACATATTTTTAAGTGAGGCTACTTTGGCCTTAAAGGGTTTCGGTAAAAGAACCCACTTTTTTTCTAACTGTTTCTGTAATGTCTGTTGGCCTGCAGTATCTCTCTCTCTAGACCCAACCTAAAGGATTTCAGGGATAGCGCAGAGCAGCAACACATCGCAGCCCAGCAGAAAGCTGCCTTACAGGTCAGAGACACAACCACACACAAATAAGACCACAATAGTGATTCTCAAACAGGCGTCTGCACCTCTTGAGAATCCCCCTCCTATATCCGTTGCATGTGTCCTACAGGTGACAGGTCCACAGAAATATATTTTTTTGTGTGTGTCATTTGGTCTAAATCAGTGGTCCCCAACCCCGGTCCTTGGGGACCGGTGCCCTGCATATTTTAGATGTCTCCCTGCTCCAACACAGCTGATTGAAATGACTAGCTCGTTATCAGGATTCTAACAAGTCATTCATTTGAATCAGCTGTGTTGGAGCAAGGCAACATCTAAAACATGCAGGGCACCGGCCCCGAGGACCAGGGTTGGGGAACCCTGGTCTAAATTACTTTTGTGGCCAGTATTAGGAAAACAAAATGCTTTAGGCTTGTGTAATTTGTTTGTTACTAAATAATTGTAATAAATAAAAAATGTCCTCTACATTTTGCATATTACATTTTTCACTATCTTGAAAAATGTCTGTCTTAAAAGGGTTTGAGAGACATATTGTCACGATCGCACTGAGGTAAGGACCCAAACGCGAGACACGTAGCGGACGTAAACAAGGTTTTATTCAAAAAGGAACAAAAAGGGGCACACAGGCAGGAACACGGGAGCAACTCAACATTTCAACAATGACGACATAGGACTGGGGAAAATAATGGGGCTAAATACATAGGTAGACAAGACAGGAAGACAGACCATTGGCTCACAACAACGAGGAACAGGTGCAGCACATTAGACATGATTAAACAGACACGGGTGAAATTAACGAGATTGGGAAACACAGGGCAGGGAGTGACGGGCAAACAGGCTTGATATACAAGGTAAACACATGAAGTGATGAGACTAACACAGGACTGGGATCACGAAACATTACAGTACCCCCCCTCAAGGGACGGCTACCAGATGACCAAACGAGGACACGACACAAGGCACGGAACACCAAACGGGACGAGGCACCAAGTACAAACAGACAACGAACAGCAGACAGAGGGACGAAGGACGAGGACCAGGCCAGGGACAACAAACATGGGGACAAAGGACGAGGACCAGGCAAGGGACAACAAACATGGAGACAAAGGACGAGGACAAGGCAAGGGACAACAAACGAGGACAAGGCAAGGGACAACAAACAGCAGACCAAGAGACATGGGGACGAGACCAAGAGACAGGGGACGAGACAAGGGGATAAGACCAAGAGATGAAACAAGGGGATGTCACATGGAGCAAGGGCACATCAGGCAAAGAGTCATGGGATCATGGGGCAAGGACTCAGGAGACAAAGTCGCATGGGGCCAAGTCGCATGGGGCTAGGGCTCAGGAGTCATGGGTACATGGAGCAAGGGCTCAGGAGTCATGGGTACATGGAGCAAGGGCTCAGGAGTCAGTGATTCGTGGGGCAAAGTCACATGGGGGAGTGAGTCATGGGGCAAGGGCTCAGGAGTCATGGGTACATGGAGCAAGGGCTCAGGAGTCAGTGATTCGTGGGGCAAAGTCACATGGGGGAGTGAGTCATGGGGCACAGGCTCAGGAGGCAAAGTCACATGGGGCAAAGTCACATGGTGCCAGGGCGCTAGAGGGAAGGCCAGCTGGAGCTGCTGAGGCGGGGAAAGCCCAGCAGAGGAGGGATCCGGCTGGAGCTGCTGCGGCGGGGAAAGCCCAGCAGAGGAGGGATCCGGCTGGAGCTGCTGCGGCGGGGAAAGCCCAGCGGCGGAGACTTGATGTGGCTGCGGCGTGGAAAGCCCAGCAGCAGAGACATGGAGCGGCTGCGGCTTCTGGAGCCCAGCGACGGAAGGGACCGGCCGGTGCTGCTGCAGCGTGGAGAGCCCAGCAGCGAAGGAGGCAGACTGCTCGGTTAGAGCAGCAGCCCCGGAAAGCGCTAAAACCTGCGCGGTGGCCGGATTGGGAACAGGAGCCTGAACTAAGGCTGACTGATGCCTGGACATTAGCGGGATTGGGAACCTGGACCAAGGACGGGGCCTGAACTAAGGCTGGCTTGGAGACCCGAACGAAGGCTAGGGCCTGAACTAAGGCTGGCTCAGAGGCCTGAACAAAGGCTGGGGCCTGAACCAAGGCTGGCTCGGAGGCCTGAACCAAGGCTGGGGCCTGAACCAAGGCTGGCTCGGAGGCCTGAACGAAGGCTGGGGCCTGAACCAAGGCTGGCTCGGAGGCCGGGACTAAGGCTGGGGCCTGAACAAAGGCTGGCTCGGAGGCCTGAACTAAGGCTGGGCCCTGAACTAAGGCTGGCTCGGAGGCCTGAACTAAGGCTGGGGCCTGAACCAAGGCTGGCACAGGGACTATGGCTGGCTCGGAGGCCTGGACAAAAGCTGGCTTGGGGGCTTGTATCAACCTCCTCAACATGTCCAAAGTTTCGTCCATACCTGGTAGGTCGCAGAAGCCCGGCCGGGAATTTATGGCATCCTCCAGACGGGCACAGAAGAAACGTCGCTGACGGTTGTTGGTGGCGTCCCGAAGCGCAGCGAGCAGCATGCTGTAGTGCAGCTGCAATGCCTCCAGGTCTTCCAGTCGCACTCCGGGTTTAACTGGAGTGCCACCCTGGCGTCTTGCTTCGGTTGGAGAACCCGGTAGAGGGGTGACAGTTCTGGGAGGCGGGGCTACCGATCGCGGAACTCGAAGTACATGAGACAAGGCGTGGTGAATGAGCCGAAGCGGAGGAGATCGCGAGCCGTACGGACGAAAAACCGAGGAGCGTGAATGAGGCGCCAACTTGGGCAACGACGAAAGGGGAAAACTGCAGAAGCCTATCCGCAACGGCGACAGCCTTTACCTGTGATCGGGTAACGTGAACAGCCATTTGCGAACGTCGAGAGAGGCAATGCGGAAGCGGCGATAAGCTGGCAGCCGATACCACTGGGGAAGGCGGTGAAGGCTGTCGGCCAGATCCATAGCGGCCTATCCCTACCTTGTGGCCTCCTCGGTGACCACGAAAGATGGCAAGACGGGATCCTGGCAGGATAGGCAGGAGGTCGGACATTCTGTCACGATCGCACTGAGGTAAGGACCCAAACGCGAGACACGTAGCGGACGTAAACAAGGTTTTATTCAAAAAGGAACAAAAAGGGGCACAAAGGCAGGAACACAGGAGCAACGCAACGTTTCAACAATGATCGACATAGGACTGCGGAAAATACTGGGGCTAAATACAAAAGTACACAAGACAGGAAGACAGACCATTGGCTCACAACAACGAGAAACAGGTGCAGCACATTAGACATGTGGAATTAACTATATTGGGAAACACAGGGCAGGGAGTGACGGGCAAACAGGCTTGATATACAAGGTAAACACATGAAGTGACGAGACTAACACAGGACTGGGATCACGAAACATTACATATATAATTATTTATCAGCTTTGTCTTTAAATGTAGCTGGTGTAAACAATTACCTTGGTTCTTAGACTGACACTATATTCAGTTGTGCCACTGCTAACCTTATCATATAAAATAGCATGGTTTACATGATTTTATAATATTGCCAACAACAATCCACTTCCTCCTAACAAACAGTATCAAATGAAGTGTGTGTGTGTGTGTTGCAGCATGCTCATGCTCACTCATCAGGGTTCTTCATCACACAGGATTCGTCATTTGGGAACCTCATCCTCCCTGTGCTTCCACGCCTGGAGCCTGAGTCCTCCTGACCTTTTACCTTTAGTCAGTGCCCTCTGGCAGGGTGGAAATGGTGTAATGTGTTTTGTACTTTCACATTGTTTTGAAAATTTAAAACAAATGTTACAAGTGAATATTAGGATTAATTATGGTCATATTAGCATATCACCAGTTTGCAAATTAGTACATTCTCAATTGATTTGTGCCGCAACACAATTCTCACTTTTCATCTTTTTCTTTTTATTTTATAGATTTAAATAAATTTCTATTTAATAATAGTTTCTTACAGTATAAAATGTTAACTGGTTTATTAACACTGGTTGGCAACACAAAACAAATTGTACAGAATGTTACATAAAAATATAAACAGAATTATAGGGTTATATTTTGAGGAACTCTGATTTTTATAACTGTAAATAAATAAGTGGACAAATCCTTTAACCAATTTCAGTGGTTTCATTAACATTTCAGTTTGCATATTTCTACAGTATCTGTTAAAGTGTGGTACTTGAGTATACTTGTTACACTTGGGTTACAGTATATTCAATATACTGAAAATTTATTTTACACAATGTGTCAATGCCAGCTTGTCATCCCAGTTTAGTCTTAAAATACTGTTTATTCTAAAACTGGTTAATATCAGAACATGGACTTTAACTATCTTTTAACAATGCTTTGAAACAAAGTTGAAATGGTTATTTTGGGTGATTTGCACACATCTTACTTAAACAAACTCCTCCTAGAGAATTTATCCAGTCGACTTCATATTTTTGCTGGTTAGTGTAAACACATTGCTGATTAAAAGTTGTACAAATGGTGAGTTTTCACTGATGGCCATGGCGTGGCGTGGAATATACACGATTCGCCATGAAAGAAGAAGTTGGTATAACATCTGTGTAGATGCTCAGAAATGCACCAAACTTCACACGTTTTATAAACATCCAGCCATGAACACATACCTATGCCAATATTCACATAAGGTCATAGCGCCACCTACTGGCAACAGTAAATGTCAATTATTACGTTGTGACATACTGCTCCTTGCTGGTTCGATAAATCCACTTCAAAACTATCTCAGAAAAGCCAAAAGATCATGACGATGACATTTTGTTAAGATTCTGAGTTTTCGTTGCACGGCTTGTCTGGGGCGTGGCGGCGAATGTACATCCTTCACCAAGACATCAAATTGTTATAACTTCTCCGTAAATGCTCAAATCTGTACCAAACTTGAATAGATTCATTAGCGTCCCGCCCTGAACACATGTACATGCCACAATTACCTTATAGTCAGAGCGCCACCTACTGGCAACAGGAAGTTACCCTTCAACAAAGCAGCCCCCGCGGCCTGTTTGACCGACGTACAAAATGTCTGGCACATATAGAAGGTGTAGACGGACAGAAAATGTTCTAGGTGCGATTCCATCAAATCAACAGGAAGTCGGCTATTTAAAATGTTATGGTAATTTCGTTAAACGTCTTTTTTGGGGTGTGGCGGCGAAGGAACATCCTTCGCCAAGACCCGTCTAGCTGTTGTAACTTCTCCATAAATGCTGAAATCTGTACCAAACTGTAATAAATTCATTAGAGTCCCGCCCTTAACACAGTATGTCAATATTCACTCAAAGTCATAGCGCCACCTACTGGCAACAGAAAATTACACGTTTTATGCTTTCATGCCCTGCTCCTAGCAGTTTGGCCACATTTTCTAAATAATTGTCTCTCAACACGCATAATGATTCATATCCGAGTCCACGCCACACCCCAACATGTGTCACGGCACGAGGGCCTGCCCAGTGTTGCTTGCAACCCTAGTTTGATTTAGGATTGTAATTTCTATTCTTAGATGTAATTTGCATTGCGCATTCACTCAAAAAGTGATAACAGAACCAGACATGCTCTCAGATGTTCCACGGTCACTACTAAAGATGATGAATATTTGTTATAATAGTTAGCCTAAACTACTGAGGAGTTTTTGTTTACAACTGGGTCACAATGCATGTTTTTACTGAAATAAAAGTAGTGCGAGTGTGAGCAATGGTTCTTAAAAGTGATTTTTGGGTCATGATTATTTAAATTTAAATAATTTGATTTAATTTGATGTATTTATTTAATTTATTTTTGTGTGTGTGTGTATATATATATATATATATATATATATATATATATATATCCATCCATCCATCCATCCATCCCACTGACTTTTCTATACTGTTTGTTACGTTAAAAATTATACATTGAGAAGGATAGGACATTGTTGTGAGCGGTTTGCACAACTTTGTTTGTATTCCTATTTATGGACCCAGGGCTGTGTAGAAGTAAAGGATTTATTTTCAACACGCATAGCGCTATAAGATAGTGAATTTGATTAAAAGTGTATTATCTTACAATTGCTTATACCTTAAATGTTATTATTATACCTCTAATGTTAGTGTGTAGTGGTTCATCACAACTGTATGGCAAAACCCTGTGCCCAAAACCTGAAGGCCAGAGTCAACAGTTTTATGTTGTTAAGTTAGCCTCACTTGGACACTATTGGCAACAAGTCTCCTCTGGCCTTCATTGATTTGATTTTGGCTTTTATGTTGACGTCCATGGCCTGCCGGCAGCGATGGGCATGGTGTGCCAGTGTCTCCTCTTTCTCGTCCCACGGCGCCAGAGCGTGGAAAACCTCTGGGGCTGCCAGGCTGAGCTCAGCGATTGCAGCTGTGCGGGAGATGGTGTTACGGTCCACACCAACCCGGTCGAAGGCCACCTTCATGGAAACGCTCCGGCGGAACTCCTGCAGCGCTGCCATGTAGCGCGCTATGACGCCCTTCACATTTTTCACTAGGGAGGAAAATGGAGTGGTGTTTATACAGTACATACATTAAAACTACATGTACCTAATGAATAAGATTGATTGGATGTTTCATGAGTCAACATCCACAGAAAAAGGCTTAAAAAGGCTTATTTTCAGTGACATTAAAATATTCGACAGACTTGCAAATACCCATTTATATTTTAATTTAATCTTAATCTGAATGTGACCGTCTCTGTCACTGGTAACGTAAATTACGTCAATGGGTTATACTTTACGCACCTTACACTATTTATCATAAAATGTTTTGGATCATGCTTTGCCTGCCAATGTGAGCGGACATGTTTCCTTTCGCTCTGCTCTGCTATCATCTTTTGCTCTGCTCTGCTATCAGCTTTCTGCTTTTCTGCTCTCTGCGTGTCTCTTGCCATACAGTTGCGCTTTAAAATAAACAAGCATTTGGAGTTTATGAGGATGGAGAAACAACAGCTGTTGGAGGATCGGATTAAATACTTAAAAGACTTAGTAACAAGTGTACTCCCCCAGATGGACATCAGGTCCGGCCCGGTAGTTGAATCACCGAATGCTAATGCTAACAGCACAACAGGCTAGCCTAAGACTACAGAACTTGAAAGAGTTTCCTATACTTGATAGAACGCAGCCAAAACTGGTGAAGACATCGGAGCAAT
>JAODTR010005292.1:0-29334 GCA_025399935.1 Amblyopsis rosae | reverse complement strand
CCCCCCCCCCCCCCCCCCCCCCCCCCCCCCCCCCCCCCCCCCCCCCCCCCCCCCCCCCCCCCCCCCCCCGAGACCACAACCCACATCAACGTTAACGAAACACCTACAATAACAAATGAAGATGCATCTGATGTAATCACTTCACCCTTGTCGGCAACCGCTTGGCAACATTAGAAGCATTGATTGACATGCTTTGGGCCCAATAATATATGGAAAAAAACACAAAATTGACCGCTTCTGCCATAAAAATTTATAGACAAACTTTTATAAGCCTGATATATTAGCATATCCTTACAAATTAACACGTGGAAACATGTTTTACTGACAACTTCAAACATAAATCCCTTGCAGGATACTTTTAAGACATCTATAAGAAACTTGTATTAGCCACTATAGCCTATCCTTACAAATAAACAGGTGGAAAAATGTTTTACTGACAACTTCAAACATAAAACCCACAGGATACTTCTACAAGAAAGGCATCTATAAGATAATTATTCTATTAGGCTACTATTTAATAACCAAAGGAGTAAGTGAGACTTGCTTTTACTTCTGTTAAGGCACAATACCTATTCACAAGAAATTGGAGACTGTATTTGTGCGCATATTTACTAAGCACATTCAGTAATTTAATTGCTAGTAACTTTATACACACAGGGAAACAAGGGTTATTTTCTAACATTATGGAAGCTCCATTGCGTTTAGATCTTTGCCTGCGTCTTGTTATTCATATTTGTACGCATGTGAATTCTTCAGTTTTATAACAGACCTCCAGGTCATTATTTACGGTGGTGTGGGAAAACACGTGAAATCTTTAACTGTATTGTGGCAGTTCACTGCTTATAGATCAATACAAGAGCTAATCATGTGGTCTGCAGTTATAACCATTTTAAAAACGTTTGTTTTTATTCTAAGTTTCATCATAATGTACTTAGAAAGCATAACATGACCCAACATAAATACATCTTAGTAAGTTATTTTGTGATTTGGTTGGGGGGAGTTCATCGCTTTTTGACAAAAAAAATAAATAACGCGACAGTATATAAATATGCACAGACATCGCTAATAATCGTTGACAGTTTTATTCTATCCGTACTATACAGATTGTGTGTGAAAACAGCACGTCAGAATGAGACATTAAATCAAACATACATCATTTATTTGACATTTACAGTCTACAAGGGACAAAAAAAAAAAGTTTACTAAAATATATTAATAGATCTGAGTGTATAAAGTCATGTCATGCAAAGGAAATGACAGAACACAATGACATATTTAAGACCCCTTACTAAAAGCTCCCATAGGTTAAATAGGGAGTTGAATGAACACCTTCATTTTGGATTTCTTACAATAACGCAATAATTTTTGGACCTTGGTAACTCAAGCAGGCCACCATTGTTTGTCTATTACTACAGTCAAGCGGGATATTTATTAAAGTATTATTTATATCCATTATAAATGTGTACAGCCTGTCTACTACAGATGGTAGTAAAGGTATGAATACAGTCCACTTAAATGCCTGTGTCATTATGGTACTACAATCAAAAGAAAGCTGCATGTGAATGTCATCTTTTATAAAAGCAACGCTAGAGGTATCTTAACATAGAAGCGTGGATATGATGTGCGCCATAATTTTACCTTCTCACCATGTGAAATATAAATGTGCATTAACAGACGCATGAGCAGCCATTACAGCTTGTGCGCAAACATACTTTCCCAATACAAGTGACATTCTGCCCGTGTTTTGTGGCCGTGGTCTGGTAAATAACACGCTGATCCTTTGTTTGTAATTTCAGTAGTTCCCATTTGTAGTATAATTATGCATTTATAAAGATATTAGCATGATTTAAAATATTTCCAATTTATGCCATATGCTAAAAACAGTCCACAAGTGTTTCTTTAAATAAAATAACAGAATTGGGAGAAGGGGGGATTGGAGGATATTCTCTTATGCATCAATGATCCAATCAGGTTGTAGTTCCATTTTGGCAAAAGAAGTGTAACAGATATACATAGGAAGGCTGCCAAGAGTCAGGGCACCAGAGGATCATCATTGTCAGGTCAGACCAGCAGTGTTCGCTCTTCCACTCCGGCTACTACTTGAACTACAATGCAAAAGACAATTAGAAGAGAAAGAATTAGAAACGCCAAAAGCCACCAAGAAGCAAAAGCTCATCCCTCATCTGGCCAGACGAGCGGCGCTCTCGCGTACCGTGCTCTTCGCCATGTTAGGTTTCTGAGCCAGCGTGGGCTTCTTCATCAGCGTGGGCTTGGCGGGTTTAGGCGACGACAGAGCTGAGTTGGACGGCGAGGAGGAGAGGCCGTTGCCCTCCGTGACCTCCTCCAGGGGTGGCCCCGCTATCTCGTAGTGCTTCTTCCTCAGCTCGCCCAGACGCAGGCGCTCGTTCGCCAGCTGGCTCTCCAGCTCCAGCAGCTTCACCTGTACACAGAACATTCCAGCCGTGAAAGAATGGTTTGGGTTTGGCCTGACACACCGGATGGTTTGTCATTGCAGCTTCAAATTGTGTGTGCATTATGACACACAACAATAACCTCTAGTGCTCTCACTCTGCATGTGTTTTCATGCATCAATCACGTCAGACTTGGATTTTGTCTCATTTTGCAAAACACAGAATGAGATGAATGGAGGAGATGAGGATTTCTGCAGATTTCAAGATATCCGGACTGATTCTCGTGGCAAAGTTGAACTGAAGCTCGCAAAATCAGGATGGCATTTTTACAAGGCTAGTTTAAAAAAATAAAATAAATAAAATAAATCTAGCCTCCCATTGTCTTCTACACCAAGTGCTTTTGCATCGAGGAGTTCCAGACTGATAATGGTGGAAAAATGAATATGGAGCTTGCAATATTAGGATGGTCTCACAACTAGGTTTTAGTCAAGACAAGTCTGAAATAAATTGTTTATTTTGTGAGGCTACATTACACACGACATGATCCAACATGTGCTTCATGTGATCTCTGCAGTTGCTTCTGAAGAGAGTAATGGAAATTATGCCGCAGCCCTATAGCAATGTGGATTTTACATATTGGCTTTATTCACCCACTTTAGTTCTTAATAGATGTACATCATAACTCACTTCAGTGAATAATTTGTAAAATATTATGCACTCATTAACACATTATTCACTATAAAAAAGTATAAATCAACACAAACACACACCTGATTGCAAATACCAGCTCTTAAAACATCAATCAAATTAACACCAATTACAACAATTTATTACACAAGCGTCCACATTTACTGACATTTTCAGAAGCCTTCCACTCACCTGAGATTCCATCTCTTCTCTTCTCAGTTTGATGAGGGACATGCCAGAGAAGTCCATGGTTTCTGCAAATTAAATGTGTATGTGAAACATATGTTGAGGTGCCGTTTACACTGGGCAAAACAAAGACACCATCCCATAATATATGTCAGCAGGGCCAAAGGTGTGCAGGCTGTAATAGCTAGAGGTGCGTTCAAATTAGCAAACCTTTGTGATCATAGTCAAGCTGTTTTTGGTTTGCTTCGAGTTCACTAAACACACACCAACGTCTTACGAGGAAGTTCTTGGCGAACACATGCAGATGCTGGACGAAGGGTGGCAGTTTAAATTAACAATTTGGTATGTTTACACAAAACAACCACATTTTAAAATTCAAAGCAAACACTGTTGGCCGAATCTGAATGCACTACAGTTCATTTCACTAGAATTTCAACCAGAGGTGATTTTTTGAGTATCGAGTGTTTGGTTGGATTGAAAGCCTGCCTATTCCTCCACATCAAAACCATAGACCAGAGGTCTTCAACAGGGGGTCTGGGAGCCCCTAGGGGGTCCTCAGAGGCACTGCAAGGAGGTCCTCCAAATTATTATTTTTGTCAAAAAACTTAAATGTCAAGACATACAATAACATAAATACAACCTGTACTATAAATATGTAAATAATTGTAATGCTTCATTAGTGGCCTACTTTTACACATTGCACTATAGGTCGCCATACACATTGTTGGAACAGCAACTAAATATTTCTGGTCCCTGGCCCTGTAAACATGTTTATTTTTTTATGGAAATTGACTCTAAACCCCAGCCTCGTGTGGCCATTGCATGAACTGCAAGTTTTGGCGCGTTATATTAATTTATCAGCACCTGAGGTCCCCCCTTCCCCCTTGGCCAACGCCGTGACACTTACCCTTCTCCTCCAGGTGCTCCTGGCCCGTCCTGGTGGAGGCCACAACGTTGGCGGCCATCTCGTTCACGTTGCGTGACGCCTGCTGCAGAACCGTCAGCTTCCTGCTGCCGCGGTCCGCCTTCACCTGAGCGGAGAGGGAGGAGCCACAGCACACATGGCGATAAGAGAGTTAAAAAGGCAGCTAACTATTCTCCAGAACACTCGCTGAGCTAAAATCAAAACAAGAACCCTCTGCAGCGCCGCCACACACATTGTGAAGCGTACTGCTACGGCTGTGTCGTCGTGAGCGGTGTTTGCCACTTTGCGTGAGTTTCTATATACGGAGCCAGGGCTGTGGAGACGTATCCGATCATTTTATCAACACCCACAGAATGGTAAGATAGTGGAATGCGAGGAGATATTTGGCGAGTTCGACAAAAATGTATTGTCTTACAATTAGTTTGGCATATCTGACTATACCTTAAATAGATTTCCAGTCTCACCAGCAAATATTAGAAGAAAAAAAAAAAACATCTGTATCATACATATATGACCGATTGACCTAAACTCAATGCCTGGAACAACGATAACCATATGCTGACCAGTGCCTACCTATGATCTAGTACCCCTTGTCATGAGTCTTTGTCTATATCCCCTTGTATCTTGACGGATTACCAATGTAAAACAGGCCACCTCAGAGTGTTCATAGCCACTCGTCAATTATGTGTCTGACAGTGTGTATTCCAATCAGAAGCATTGTACATGGAAGCGGTCTTATTTCAATATATTGCAGTATAGACAGCATGCAGTTAGTTTCTTTAGGACAGTCACAACTTAAGCCATGACAGCAACTCTAGGAGATAACCTTTAAATGCAGTGTGGGACACACGCACGGGGGTGGGTGTACACACACAGGGAGAGAGAGAGGGCGTGGGTCAGCTCCTCACCTTGGAGGCGGCGACGAGCTGAGCCGTGCTGGCAGCGATCTCGTGGGAGCAGACGATCAGCTCCTCGTACTTCCCTGTGTGCAGCACCACCTTGTCAGCCGACTCCCTGAGGGGGAGGAGCAGAGACGTCACACCGTCTACAAGACATCATGCGTGTTGGAACGCGTGTGCTTGTACACATTGCTCTTCTGATTCCTCTGTGCAGCAACTACAGCATGTGCATGTGGTCTCGTCTTCACACAAGAATTACAGCTGATCGATGCTACACAAACAATGATTAGATTACATAGAGCTGGCCTGCCTTTGACTTTGCATTAGTAGAGGACATGTACATTTAAAACAGATTTGGTTTTTAGTTTATTTGTTTTTAGTGGCTGTATACTTTATTAGTTTATTATGTTGTCTTATAGATGTCTTCTACTGGACAAAAATCCTTAAAGCCCCTAAGGACAATATTCGACTACTCTAAAAGTAGACTCACCTTTTGCTAAAACAAAATATAACTAGTCATACAAATGCATAGTAGTAATAGTAGTAGTAATAACAGATTTTAACGTAGCGGCTCAATGACAGCTCAGAGTTTCTAAGTTTAAGAATCTCCAGGCCAGAAAAAAAAATAAAAAAGCATCCAACAAGACTTCAAGATCCAATAGTTTGTCAAATCAGTGTTGGCCTATAGGGGCTGCTGTACAGTACATACAATGATGTCCCATGGAAGTGAGAACCTACACCATCTGTGTTGCGCCCCAGCCCACTGCCTTGGAGGCAGAGATGAGACCCTCAGTCCAACGGGAATTCCTGGCGTAGAACTCTTTAATGGAGGCCGCCCCCTTCACAAGAACAAGGATCAGGTGCGTTAGTGCGCTTGTGGCGGGCGCGAAGCCTAGCCGTCAAACGACGGACTGGCAATAGCCAGATCTGTCTGGCCTCACAAGGAGGGCGTGGCCAGTTGAAGCAAAACAAAGGCGGAACCGTGTGTCTCACCCTGCCACTCTCGACGATCTCCTTCTGCAAGTCTGTCGAGGCCATGACCAGCAGGTGGATGGCCTACGGGACAGTAGCACACAGCGCTTGTTAAGTTTCTCATCTGGGGATGTTATTACATTGTGGGGGCGATAAAAGCCAAACATACCTTCATCAGGTCTGTGCAGCTGTTGAGGATTCTATAAAACAGAGAGGCAATATATGATCGCCAACAGTCACAAAGCTCAAAAACATGTCATTTAAAGTGGAGAACTAATAAGGAAGAATCCAACCACAAAACCTATTTCACAACAACCTACTCACAACTAACCTTTCATTGACTTCCAGTTTGACTCCTGATGTGTCCTTTCGCGCCTGATTCATCATTTCCTGTACGTACGCACACACACACATTATCAGCCATCTCAGTGCAACATCCGCGGCGGACTCTAACGTCTCCGCGCGACACTCACGTCAATCCTGCGGACCGCGTCCTCGATAGCAGCTGACGTGGCAGCCATCTCCTTGTCCACCATATCTCCCAACTCGTCCTGGCGCACGTCCATGCCTTTGGGCCGCAGCTCCTGCGGGAGGGGGGAAGGGGGTGGGGAGCCAAATGAGACGTGAGCCGCCGTCCATTCACCCTCCACGTACAGTTGGTATGGTAGACCAATGTGTTCTCTTCGGTACAGACTTAATTATATACACACAGATCTTTATTTAACCAGTCGAAGTCTCATTGAGATTAACATCTATTTTACAAAAGACACCTGGCCAAGACGGCATCTTAAAACACCCACATACAACATCAACCATTCAGTCGCAGTACTAATTCAAATTAAAGTACTCAAATAAGGGAACCAACCCAATAAGTGCACCTGTACTCACAACGAACGTCTAAGCATTTAGAAGAGTTGTCCCTTAAGGTCGACGTGGTTTAAAAAAGTGTTTATGTAACAATAAAGGCTGTCTCCAGCGTCAGACCTGGCCCAAGTGAAGGATCTTTTGAATAATGATGCGAATGGCAGCTGGGTCTGCCCTGGAGAGGGTGGCTTTGGTCTTCAGCTCCCTCAGGAACTGCAAGCTCTGGGTGGCACAACCCCTGCAGTTCTCCTGCAGTCCTGCAGAGGGGGTGGTGTTGGTTAAAGACCATAGATAAACCACAGAATCATTAGCAACAGAAGAATAATTCTGGGTGCAATGTGTGTGTCGGGATATTGCTGTGTGTGCGCTCATGTGTGTCAGGATGTGTGCGCACACGTGTGTGGGGATGTGCGTGTTCTTACGGTCAGCGTGGTCAGTGGGCGCCATGTGTGCAGTAGCGCTGGCGTTGATGATCGTGTCGGCAGACAAGTGGGAGAACTGGGTCAAGGCCCTCACCAGACCTCCAGCATCTGGTCAGACAGAGAGAGAGAGATAGAGAGAGGCGTCACATACTGACAGCCAACGTGTGTAGAAGCATCTGCGTTGCCACTGAATACTGAGCTGCTCACCACCCATGTTGACAAGATAGTCTGCATGGCCTTTTTTCACTTTGTCGACGGAACCCAGCGCAGCCTCTGCCCGGCTTATGAGGTAGTCTGCGGTAAAAGGGAGACAGAACGGAACAAGAGGGTGCAAGGTCTAACATTATTATTCTGAAGAGCGATAAATAGCTACCATTACCACCCCGCCACCGTTCACACAGAGAAAAGCAAGGTGTATGTGTTCAGTGGTTCCCTCCAAGTCACTTGTGTGAGCCATGCTTAATCCATACATGCACACATATAGTCACACCATCACACCAGAGACAACACCGAGACCCTGACACACACTGTGGGAGACGTAACACGTTAAGAAAACCGGTTGGAGCCAGCTTGAGTCCTAAGGTCCCATGCCTACACATTGCGTGTGGCTCTACAGTAGAGCCAGTCTAATAAGGAAGCACCGTGCTCGTTTTTACAAAACATTGCGTACGGTTGTTTTCAGCGATTGTGCCAATTTCCTGTGCCAATCTCATCTTGTTGCAATCTAACTTGCTTTTGTTTTGCCAACACTTGTATCAACACACCAGCTACAAGCACGACACACACACTTGCATCATTCAAACTTTTAGAGGGTGGGGACCAGTGTATTTCCTGGCACTAACAGCTAGCTAGGTCTAGAGACCCCAGTAGGCCATGTGCTGTAATAGCTAGCTAGGTCTAGAGACCCTGTGCGTACATAAAGGGTCCACTGTGCATGTTCCCAGGGCTCTCTCACATTACCTAAATGTGGGCTAAAGTTGATGGAGGCCAGTTACGCATGCTTTACACACCATTGTGCTTACTGACATCAGATATTATGCAAGTGTTGTAGTAGTTCATCTCCCACTAGAGAATGACAAGACTTTGACTTTCACATGTGTGTTATATGTAAAAGTAAAATAATAAGTAGACTGCATTTATATAGCCCTTTTAAACAGTTAAACTGCAGCATCATTCTACCTGATCAGAAGTGCTGTGCGCCTCCTGTTGCAGTCCTGCTCACCCTAGAAACGTAACTCCGTATACACCCACTGACAAAGGTCAGGATGCCGCAGCCATGTAAATATGATTGTGCGTAACCAGCTATACTAAGACTGAAGCGCCCATCACGGTGCACAGACAGTGGAATTACTGTGTGTGGCGTCTGGAAGGGGAAGGGCAGTGGGATGGATAACTAATCAGCCCCAATGTGCTCTACCCACTAGCTGGGTTTACATGGACAAATTTTTGCGCATTAGAACGCAACCAGGAAGTAATCGGGTTTAACCTTTTACATGGTTCTTATTTCAATCGGGTCATAGAACGACTTATACTACACTCTTCTCTTCCAATCATGGTGATTATATGGAGCATTTTCTTTCAGGTTGGGCTTTTAATCCAATTCCAATCAGAATAATAGGGGTCTGTGTAAATGCAGCTAGTGTGCCACTGCAACCATAACAGCAGTCTTATTCTGAAATGCAATAAACAACTACCATTACCACCCCCCACCCCTCCACTTCACTGAAAAGTGAGGTTCCCCTTTGCGCATGTGAACAGGCTCTTAGCGTGTGTGAACAGGCCCTTAGCCATGTCTGACCTGGGGAGCTGGTGCAGCGGATGTGAAGGGGGTCGTCCAGCTTGGCCACTGCGTCCTGAATTATGTTCTCAGCCTCGGCCACTGTTCCCTGCAGCAGGGCAAACTGCTCTTCTAGAAGCTTCTGTTTCAGCTGCTCCTCGCGATTCGTCTGCACAGTGTTATTAGGTCTTTTAAAGTCTTTGAAACATGTATTTGAAACATGTACATTTGCTACTTTTCATTCTAAATCTGACAACTTAATTTAACCAGGTAATAACTCGTTGAGAATAAAATATGTTTTACAAGTATTCTTCAGACAGACGTACAGGGTCCATCAGTTTGTCCACCCCGGAGCTACAAGCAAATGCCAGTATACTCTAGTGCAGGGGTCAGCAACCATTGGCACACGGTAGCTTAACCAATGGCACACTGGCAATGTGTGTGCAAGAGGTTTTTTGGAAATGTTCAAGCACACCCTCATCCTCATGCCAAATAATGTCATGACATTAGCAGCTGTGTGACCGGTTCTTTAAGGCAGATTGATTGACATGCATCCACCTGCCTCTGATTGGATAGTACGAGTAACGCTGTTGGAATGGGCTCGATGGCAGCATTCTTGTGTAGATCTCATATTTCGTTCACTTAATTCTCGTTTTGATAATAACTGCCATTATTACTAAGCTCCACCTCCGTTATTATCCCAGCATCTACGGTGCCCCCCCCCCTCCCCTCTCCCCTTCCTTCCCCAAGCCGGCCCCGGCCACCACCCCCCCCCCACCTTCTCCTGCAGCTTCCCCTGAAGCTCGCCCAGCTCCCGGCTGCCGCGGTCCCGCTCCTGCTGCAGGGACGACTGTTGCAACTGGGCCGCTTGCCGCACTGACGACAGCTCCGCCTCCTTCTCGCTCACGGACCGCATCAGGCGCTCCTTCTCCGCCTGCAGGCCCGACATCGAGCTGCTCAGCTGCTCCCCCGCCTGGCAGCACACGGGAGACACGAGCCACATTATTACCCGGCTTCTAACTGTTCACACACACACAGTATAATTAGCTCACCGTTTATGTTTGACCCGACTTTGCCCATTAGGACATGTTCCTGGACCAACATTCCCATTAACCAATCACAACCCTCTGACACCAGTCGTTCATATTTTCTCTCATCTTTACAGTCTAATAATACCAAATACCTGTAGCTACTTACCTGTGGCTGTAGATTTGCAACTGCAGGGTTAGCGAGTTAGCTTGCTAACTAAGATGACAACTAATCTGGCCAATATGATTGAATATTGTTTGCAAACATTAAGTTGTAAAGATGATGATATAAGAGCACAATGTGATTTTTCTGAGTAGAATGTGTTCCTGGATAAACACTGCTCGTGCGTTCCTGGACCAACAATCAGACCTCAATTAATACATATTTCATCTTTATAATCTAATACTTACCAAGAGCTGTAGCTACCCACCTGTGGCTGTATGAGTTGCCGAGTTAGCTTGCTAACTAGGTATTCTATGCTAACAAAAAGGTTTCCATTAAGATATTGCTAATTAACATGAAAACGGGTAAAGATGACATAAGAGACCCAATACACTGGCGATGTCAAAGAGCTGTGATTGGTTAATAGCAATGCGGCAACATGGTGAGGAATACGTCCTACTTGGCAAAAATCACATCGCAAACCCATCGCTGTAGTGGGGATGGGTTGTAGGAGAGGTGAGGGTATGTAGGCAGGTGCTCAGAAACCTTGTTTTTGAACAACAACAAGGTCTTTATAACTTAAAGGGTAATCCAGGTGTCCCTTTAACAGAGCTTGAAGAAAATGTGCTTGTTACAACTTAAGTGGAATTGACCCTTTGTTAAACCTCAGACTCTGTAGCTTCCTTATCTTAATAATAATACCATTGATGTTGTCCATTAATTAAATGCTTGTTGACGTATGTACAGTAGAAACAGCAATCAGCTTTGCAGGCACGTTTGAAGTGTGATTTTTAGAAACAAATTGAGCAAAGCGTTAGTTCTGGAAGGCCACGGAACACTGCCGGCTATCAGCTGACAATCAGCCACCACTCAGCTGACTCGCCTTATTAATTGGCCCTTAGGAGGAGCTTTCTTTAAAATAGTCTGCCATTTTCTCTCTATTGCCGAGTTTGTTGCGAGACACCCACCTCTTAATTTTCTGTTCGACTTCTGTTCTGCATGTGTGTTTGTTTTTAGGTTGTGTTAGTTGCTCTTGTCATGCTTGATTACCATATTGCTGCATGGCTCTGTTGCTGCAGGCCTGTTAAGGATTATTAGATACTCATATACATGCGTATGATGAGGACCTTCCGAGAACTAAAGCCATTCCGCCAAAGATTATTTTTATATTTAAAATGTATTGAACTTAAGCAGTATGCTATACCAGAGGATTGTGGCTTGACAGAATAGTAATGGAGGATTAAGACATTTGATATTGAGGTAAGGAAACTAGACTAGGGTTTCAAAACCAACAAGTTCAATCCACCATTAACGTAATGACAAAATAAGAATAGTTATCCCCAGAGTTTCTTGTTCTTTTCACACTCGTACCATCTCCTTGCTCTGAAGAGCAGTCTTCATGCGCATCATTTCTGCCATCCTCTCCTGAAGCTCTCTACACAGCTTCTCCACCTCAAACTTCTGCTCCTCCAACTGTCAAGTACACACACAAAAAAATTAAAATTTGGCAATCTGGTGGCCTCTCTGGTCACAAGATGCAACTGCAATCTTGCAACTGTTGCATTTCATCAACAGAATTACGCAATAACAATGTAACCCGACATGCAACAAGCATGGTTTCCTGTGTGCTTGTATGTTTCCAAGTGTACAGACAACGCACCTCATGTCACTGTGTTGGCCTTGTTGCAGCTGGGAAACAATGATTTAACTAAAATTGATATTTTTAAATGAACAAGGTCCTTTAAATTAAAAAAATATATTTTTAAAAAGTGGGATAATGAGAGCCAATACCCACACCACCAACCTTCAAATCAGTTTCCTGTTTGATGCGCTCCACCTCAAACGAGAGTTGCAGCTTGGTTCTTTCCACTTCCTCCTGGGTCTGCTGTGTATCTGACAACATCTTGACTGTGTCTGCACTCTGTCGGCACATAAAAACACACTGACCGTTACCCTCGAAACGCTGAATCGAGGGCTTGCAAATGCATTCATTTAAAAAGAGTCTTGATACAATGTTCTTCATTGGGATGAACTAGAAACAACTTTCTTTTAGTAGTCATGGGTGTGATGAACTAAAGCATCTCAGTCTGGACTAGTAAGTGGTCACACAGTACCTTCCTCAGTAGTTCCGCATGGCTGGCTACCAGTTCGGTGTGCTTGTCTTTCAGCTTATTATAGCGCTGCTCAGTGGCTTGAGATCGTTCTGAGAGAGACGGAGAAACAGAGGTTAAGGTTTGGGACATGCACACATGCACTTTTTGCTTGCATCTCTCCTCACTCTGGACGCAATCACGGTGACCGAGTCTGTACACAAAATCAATTTTCCATTTGATATTTGAATGCATTTGCATGTAGCACAGTGACTGTCGAGTGTAGACCCAGCCAACAAGAAATTAAAAGTAGACATCTTGCTGTCCAATAACTAAACACGCCACAACCTGAGGGACAGTGAACGACACCCACACACACACACGTGATATGATATCGCACAACCCATATTACATAGTGGATATGTATAGCTGCGCCCACCATGAGCACAACTGTGTGTAATTAAATGGTGAATATTGATGTAGCATTGACGTTCATGTTGTGCACGGCCACAGACAGTTATTTGCTTATCGCCTTGTTATGTTTGATGGCAATGGAACTTTAAAACCAATAAAACTAATTGAGCTCATTTTAATTGAGTTGAGCCAAGTTATGTATATTGGACTCACTCTCTGCCTCGCCAAAGGTGGCCTGTATGCTCTCGTGCTCCGCATTCCGGCGACGCGTGGCCTCCAGTTCCATGCGCAGCTGCTCGTTCTCCACTAGGGCACGCTGTTTCTGGGCACGCTGTTCTTCCAGCTCTGCCTCCAAGCTGTTGATCTGCGATTTGAGCTGAGTGATATAGCGCTGAGCCTGAAGGAGAGATGGGATCAATTTCATTACTGGAAAGCCCTGAACACACTGAGTAACATTAGTGCAAGAACTGGATGCATTAAGATTTACAAGAAAAGCAAACAGAACAAAAAATATTCAATCCAGCAGATGCTTTCAGTTTGACAAAAGCCTTTTGGCCTTCCGAACAATACCAACCAGATGTCTATGCAAACTCCGTGTCTATCTCCTAGTGATGGAACACAAGCAATTGAACAAGAAACAACAATTTCAGAGAGGAAATATGTGACAACAGCAGGCATCAAAACCTTGGTGCCCCCATCACTTCCTAACAACTTGCTACATTCCACACGTCAGGGTGGGTTATTTGCTAACCTGTGCCAGATTGTTTGTTACACACAACCGTCTGCGAAGCAGTCCATTGAAATTGGTTGGAAAATGGCAAGCCAGGCACGTTGAAAAAAATAGGCAGGAGATTGGATGAACCACACGTCTATCACTGTCAAGGACTGATGT
The DNA here is from genome assembly GCA_025399935.1 of Amblyopsis rosae. NCBI lineage: Eukaryota > Metazoa > Chordata > Actinopteri > Percopsiformes > Amblyopsidae > Amblyopsis > Amblyopsis rosae. The sequence continues at coordinate 15,604 of JAODTR010005292.1, read as the reverse complement.
CACAACTAAACTACACCCGTAGCCTCAAGCATTGTGCTGACTGAAAAAACAAAAGGAGAAAAGTAATTAAAAAAATATATAAATAAAGTCATGCCCAACACAGTCAAGGACTGATTTAACAACTGAAATAGCCCATAGCCTCCAGCATGGCGCTGACTGACCCAAGAGTGTGGACTCAAAGCCAGTCCAGAATGACACTTGTGGTGAAGTCACCAACTGGAGCTTGTGTTGGTATCACAAGGTATTTTCATCCACCCAACGTAACGCAGATTCCCACATGCACATCAATCATGCAAACGTCTCCGATTGTATTTTTAGAAAATGTATAGTTCAAAGAAAGAAAAAACATAATGACTGACAGTTTGTTCCGTCTCCATACCTCAGCTTTGACTCTCTCCAGCTCTGCCCTCAACAATTCCAAGTCACGCTTGAGTGCGTCAATCTGCAGATCCCTGCGGGGTCGATAATGCACGGTCACGGAAAAGGAACTGCACCCAGCAGGATATTCTCCAACCAGACAGACACTCACTCTCACAGTCACAATATGGGCTGTGTGCTATTGTATACAGACTGGGGTGCATGCGTTTGTATTCTTAAACACTGTATGCATCTGCGTAAGACCATTCAGTATAATGCCATGTAAATAAATACATTGAATGATGTGTATAATAACAGCGGAACAATGGATCCCCTTATATGAGGGCAGCGGCTCACCTTTCATCAAAGCCACCGTTGGGAGGTCCAAATGTCTGGTCAAATATGTCAAACTGCTGCAAGGAAGAGAGTGAATGGTGATGAAGACAACTCACTACATCACACGCAGTAAGGCTAAAGCTATGGCTAGTATTCTGTCATTTATATTCTAGCGTTGCACCAAAGTATAGCTCCTCGTTGTCCAAAGTGAGGGAGCTACGTAAATATCGTCACGGAGGACGGCATTCTTTTGCCAGTCTACACTTCGTGCACTAATTTAATATTTTGTGTGCCGTGGGGGGTGGGGGGGTGACTGAACCTGGGGCTGCGCGTGGACAACGGGCGCGGCGACCTCGCTGACGTCGATCAGCGGCTCGGGGTCGTCGTCGTCGTCGTCCTGTGGCTCCGCCTCCTGGTCCGGGATGACCACCACCGGCTTCACGTGCTTGGCCAGCGAGGCCGCGTGCAGGAAGTTGGGCGGCGACTGGGGGACACAGACGGGAGGTGTGGGGGTAACAATGAGGTAGGAACCAGAACCATACAAGGTGTTTTACTGTAGACGTTGAGCTGTCTTACATCAGGCAGTTTGGGGATCTGGATGAGCCTCTTGAAGTACTGCATGTCTCTGGCTTTATTGAAGAACGTCTTTAGGCTGTTGTGGGACGATCATGCAAACGAGTACCGTCAAATTAACAGTTTCATTAAGTTGGTATCATTTGGGTTGTTCAAAGCTAATTCTCTACCCATCCGCCACGTCCTTTTTGTGCACCATTTCAGATTCTGGGAGAGTTCTAACTCCTCCAAGTGTGTTTTGCCAACATTTCCATAATCTTAATAAGTGATAAGTTTGCAGCAGATAGACACTAAGAACGCTACACTATTACTTCTGTTAACGATTTATATCATTGTAGGTGTCCTCAGAAGCAGGTCAGAGACATTTCTCCCAGGACCGTGGCAGGCTATAATGGCTGGGGGATGGGCGGTTGTGATGAGAATATTTGCATCAGCGCAAAGTGATGTGGTTGAAAAGGGCGAGGCTGGATCGTGTTTCATTGTAGTGAACGCCCTGACGCTCATTCACATGTAGCCCGGGGCCCCGCGTTTACCTGTGGAACTGGTCGTGGAAGCGGTCACGGTGACCTTGTAGCGTGTCAGCTGGGAGACCTGAAATGATAAACGCAGCACTATGTTACTGTAGTAGTACATTTGCTTGTGATACAGTATGCAGAAAAGATGCTACACTAATGCTAGCTACATGTTACTGCAACACTGCTTGTGATATGCACCAAATTATTTGAAAGACAAATATGCGCCCTGTTTGGAGCCAGGATCTTTTACATGTCGAACACTGAAAACAAAACACATGATTTTGCAAGCTCAGCCTCTATGAACTTTGAGTTCACGTCTCAATTCAAGACCTTTTGTCAGCTAGTTACATATATTGGCCCATCAGCCGTCAAAGTGGTAGTTCAGTTGGTGCCGACAGCAATTAAATCGGCGGCTGTTTGGATTGTGTTTTGATTGGTTAAAAGCTGGTCCAATCACCTGCTGATGATAACTGGCAACACCTAATCTGCATGGAGTGTTTCCAGACTGATATGCAAAGCAGAGCAAATCACAGAATTTGCAGAATCAGGATGGCCTTACCAGGCTAGAGGCCACAATAAAAGAACAAGCTAACAAAATACTCCACAAATAAAGCTTTAGATACACAAGGTCAATATTTACGCAAACATCATGCATGGTTTAAGACCCCAGACTAATTCTGGAGAAATATTGTTTGTATTGAGCTCTAGCAAAACAAAAAATGACTAACGCCATATGGTGCTCCCTCAGAAGATCCACACCCCCCCCCCCCCCCCCACACACATTTAACACAAGTTGCCAAAGCTAGGATAGTGTTGTGTGTTCTGTCTCACACAGAACATCAGTCCATGAAGTGTATTAGCTTATAATCACTGTCTCCACCTTTAAATGGCATATGAACAGCATAAACATTTCTGTAGAGACAGTTGGAGAATTGCTGTTCTTACAGGCATGCAGCTTGAAGAGGAGCTTGACTGTGAAGTGGTAGAGGTGACTACAGTCCTGGATGACCTGGATGAGCGGGGACAGGCGGCACTGGCCCGCCGCTAGGGTGGAGATGGCAATGGATGTGTTGAGCTGCCGAATCACTGTAAAATACACACACACACACACGTTAAAACTAGGAATATATACACTTTCTAAAACTTCTTTCCAATGAAACTCCAGGGCTGTCAAATGGACAGTCCTGTGCATGTACAGGACGGGGTTATAAAGATCCCCAATTCCAAAGCGCTGGCATATGCATCCAAAAGACAGTTGCGTTGTCTGTAGGTTACAGCGTAGCTTAGACGCAGAAGCATACATTGGCCTTAAGAAATACACCAGTCGACCAGACGCCGTCCGGAATCTGGCGGTTTGCACCGTGATTAGCAGTGACTAACGATAAGCCCATCAATCTAAATATAATATAATTAAACAGGTTTTATATTTAGACATTTGAGCTGAAAGTCTGAAAAAAAATGTAAGTGTAAAATGAGCCATTCAAATTTGTCCCAGCGATGGTGAGTTTCTTTCCGGAACACCAAATGAATATGAATTTTCAGCTCAAAAAAGGAGGAAAGTCTGTTAACAATAATGAAGGATATGGCCCCTTTTAAGCCCTGGTAAATCATGTTGTGCTTTGGCTCAAAATAACATTGACTATTGCCTTTTAAGCTGTGCAAATGCAATGTTTGTCTATCAAAACATATAAAGAGAGCATTAGAGAGAGTTAAGAAGGGCCAACAAACAAGTAGTCAAAATAAACCTTCTCTTTTATATTTTTTTAAAGTAGCCCTTAAGCACATTAATACATCATGTCAGCAGGATACAGCCCTATACTGTAGGTCAGGTCGTGTTACTGAATGTATCCCTGTATTTGTAAAGGAGTGGAGGCAGGGTAAGAGAAAGGGCCCGTTTACCCGTCTCGGCCACCCTCAGCTCCGCGTCCATGTAATCAAACACCTCCACACTGAGCTGGAACCTACAGGAGAAAAGATGATACCCTTGTTAGTAAAAAAAAAAAAAAAAAAAAAAAAAAAAAAAGGGCCCCACTTGGACTCAATGGTGTATCCCTGTGAACCAAAAGCAGCAGAAGGCTCATATATATAGAGGCTTGAATGCGTGTCGTATGAACAGGGGTGAGAATTAGGGTTAAGGAAGATAAACACACACATCTGTATGAAAGGAAAAGGACACTCACACATTATTGATGTCCGTTCCCGCAGTACGCTCTAGGACCTCATCTGTGACCTCCAGGTTGGTTCGAATTTCTGAATGCTGCATTTTATGCACATTAATGATGAGTTACTGCCAGCGGCCATTTCGAAATGACAGCAACACAAATCCGCTTAATAATCTGGGTTATTGTTCATACACTAAACACACTTGTTCACACAGCGCAGGGACACTAATATTTGTCCTAAGGCCAATTAAATCTATTGAAGACATCTTCTAAAAGCGACCAGCAATAATATACTGCATCAGCATCTGTTTCTGGTAGAAAGTGATGCTCACAATAAGCTCGATTCAAATGGCTTATGCTGAAGAACATCGTCCCCAATCCATACTTTAAGCACTCCGGTCTTTTTGGGCCTCTACTGACGCACACAATACAACAATGGGGGATCTTACCTTCGCATGAAACTCCATTTTTGTACAGAGCAGCTTAGTATACAGAGACACCAGCTGTCCATATCTGTCATGGAGGTTGCCCTGGAAACCACCAGAGTGAATTAGCACTGGACTGAGCTTCACAAAATGTCGTGTCCATCTTTAGACCAATTGCTCTACTCTCATATTTCTCTAGACTGAGATTGATTATGTAAAGGCCATGAAGGACTGATAATCACCAGGGCATTTATCTAGTCATTTCCAAATGCCTACTGTATCTTAAAATGTAAATACTGCTTGTAATAATATCACCAGATATTATTACATGCTCTATTCATATGTTCACAGTACATTTGTAGACAATGTATGTACATTATATAGTATTATACACATTTAAAAATACACGTAAATTAACAAAGCAAATTATAAGATTATGACAGGAAATTCAAACATAAAAAATAAACAATTATTTTTAAAAGTGTCCAAGTTCTAAAGCGCAGGCTCACCCACAGTGCTCCAATCTCAATAAGAGTGCTGTGATGTCTCAAGCAGTCCTGGAGACTCTGCAGCGGAAATGGAAGAGAGAAGATCACATTAACACAAGTACATAAACCAACAACTCATTACGTTTCCATTTTATTCACCCCCCGACCCACCCCACCGGAGCGTTTTAAAACTCAACCTGTATGCTTTTACATATTCCCCCCCCCCCATCATGAGCCTTCAACTACTACATAGTGGTCAGCACATTCGTCGCTCTTCCAGCGGAGAGCAAGCCCTTACGTTTTGGTGGCCGTCCCGCAGCACTTTGTGGAGTACTTGGCAGAACTTCCAGCTGAGGATGGAGCTGCTGGACAAGGGGAGACCCAGGGCGTAGGACCAGAAGGTGTACGCCCCCTTCTCCCTGTAGGTCCCCAGGATGATCCCTGTCGGCACCCGTTAAGGAGATTTAACAGAGAGGGTTCAACGGACGGCACTTCCGCATTCGTTTTTTGGAGCGAGGGGGGCTTTCCGAACCCAGCGTTCCATGCAAGTCAATGGGGAGGTCCGCATATTTCACCATCATATTGCCAATTATGTCTCTCTGGGTGCAATACAGGGTTTCTTAACTATATTTTCCATTAATTCCCAAGTACCTACAATCAATCTGAGACCACAACGGTATTTCTGCAGAAAACTGATTTGGGGTAAAGTGACTTTGTTTCAGGCCATGCGTGGTAGATTTAGCCGCCTGGGCGCTGCCTATGTCAGCCTCCACAGCAAAATGCTTTTGGTGACACGGCCACTTAAGAGACCAGTTCCATTTTTGCTTGACAACGTGTCACGGGCACACAGAGCTTCCCGTGAACTTGGGACATGGCTGGTTTTACTGCAACATTCCACTGAAAGCAAACGGCAGCTTAGAACTGCCATTTGCTTTCACTCCTTGATGCGTGCCCAGAACTTGCGCTGTGGTTGAAGCCATCGTCTTTTCATTTTGAACCTCCTCGACAAGGCCGCGCACGAGTGCCGAGTAGCAAACACCCCTCTCTACTCCCCCATACTGTTCCCTATCTCTCCCCGTCTCAAACGTAAACAGTGAACTGGGGCAGGTTCTGCAGAGTGCCGGAACAGTGTCAATATAACAGCAGTTGTGGGGTCATTGGCATTCAACTAATTTCCCCAACTGAAACAATGGGCCATTTGCGTTGTTTTTGTGGGTGACTTCCTGACCTCATTTCCACCAATCCACAGATAAAATAGCCAACAACATCTTTGTACCGTATTTCCGCTCATTTTCATCATATCATCCTTTTACCCACTGACATAGATTATTCATTAGTTCATCCCATTGAAATCTAGACAAAACTGGCGTGCAAAACAATAAGCTTACATCGCCTATGACCATGTGTACATAGGATTTATTTGCACCCAAACAATAATATTGAGCATTGTTTTATTTGTTTTTGAAAATAAGGTAACTGATTATTGTCCAGAAGGATACGGCGTGCATGCTTCTCCTTCACAGGCGTCTCAGTAGAGTTGATGGCTTTGCTGATGCTGCTCAGCTGGAAGAGAAGGCAGAGAAAACATGCTTAGAAGGCAGCGGTCAGTCAGTCAGGAGAACGCTTGTCAACGTCAAGCTCAAATAAAAACCCGCCACACACATTGAAACGCATTGTGAAGCCAAGGGCATTGTGATTCACCACGGTGTTCGCCACTTTGTTTATGTTCCGATTTACGGTGCCAGGGCTGTGTAGAAAATATGTGTAGATTAGAACGCTAAAATAGCCAGGAAATATTTGGTGAATTTGACAAAACGTGTATTGTCTTACAATAGCTAGCTATACCTTTAATAAAATAATAAAATAATAATAATGTTGTTTCATGTCCCATATGTAACGCACATTTCTTTGAGCTATGTATAGTATGCTCCTGTCTCCAAGAGCATTGTTTAATTCCACCCAACATTATGAAAAAGGTGACACTTCTGTTTTGTGTTGGTGTGTACGCCTGGTCTGTTTACACTGCGTTTAATGATCCTGGAGAGAGGGACAGGGTTGTTTCCGGAAACAAGCAGACGTTGTTCCACCACGCCCCGGCTTCACAAGTCCCATGACATACCGTAGTTAGGCAGACAGACATGGCTACACCCAACCGGCTGCGCGTCAGCATTACAAAACAAACCGCCCAGGTGCATCATGGGAAGCGTAATGCAATGTTAAGCTAATTCTAATATTAGACTGTTGTGTAACAACAGGTATTTAAGGAATGCAACTCATAAAAATAAAGTTAAACCATTATGAAGCATATTTGATTTGAATTACTTTAAATCCCCAGTTAGGCAGTTTTATTGGGTGTGACCCAACATTGTAGATGAGGCATGTAAAGTTTGTAAACCACATTCCAAGTGCATATGTATACATAGTCAATGAGCACAAAACAATAATAACCTTTCATTAGCATTCCCCATTTGTGAAACGGCCCCAAAGCCCTTACTAAGAATGACCTAACTCCAATGAAAGCAGCAGCACATCATGTATAGCAGAGCCCGCCTTAACTTGCGTAAAGTCTGGGACGTCATGGCTAACTGCTTCCAAATCGGCTTAATTGAGGTTTTTTGATTGACATGCACGACGACAAACTACATAACTCAATGACCAAGTCGGACATTATATTTATACTGGATAATCTGTTGGGAAACTTGACTAGACAAATCTGGCTGTTTTCAGGTCTTGTAAAATGGTGTACTGCATTAAAATAAACCTGACTGCAATGAGTAGGTAAATACAGCAGTGCACTAGCGTCGTACTGTTATTACATATGTAGACATGTGAGTGACAATGTTAACAGCCAATGAAAATCAATTGTTGACGTGACGTGGTACTGATAGAAGAGGCTGAGACTGCATGTCATGCAATACTGTAAAAATGCAGACAACCAAACAAAACTAATTTGATGCATATGATATTTGATAAATTAGAGCGTTTGACACAAGTGTGCAGGTTAAGGGGGCTACCTTGGTACCAATAGTGCCAGTCCCAGTGTTTACTAAATGAAACAAAGCAACAGAAAATATATCACTCAAAACAAAAACAAATAAATAAAAATCACTGAACTTCAACTACTAGGCAATCTGGCAAAGCAGGGCAAGCCAGTTTACTATAGCTCAACTATGATAGGAGGAAATCAACAGATATGCAGAATCTTTAAACTGTCATACATGGCTATTCTGAGTCTCTGATGAGAGCTATGCTAAGATACTTTACACTTTGTTGTGTCATGTTACACTGCAGTCTGCTCATCATAATCATAACTGGTGTATCAAAGTATTTCTAATAAATAAAAAATAATAATAGCTGACAAAAACAGTAAAATGGCAATGCAATGTTCTGCAAAATATTTGATTGTCGTAATTCCCCCCCTAACCGCTGAACATTAATGCATGCATGTTACGTACTCCAAGTTTACACAATGTGCAAGGTCATTCAGACCACAATCGGGACTATGGCCAGATTGCAGGAAGTCCGTTACAAAATTCCAGACACTGCAGGAATAGAATCGATGTCATCCTGCTTTTCACCGTTGAAACAATACACGTGTTTGTTAGGACTAGTTCACACAAACCATATAGGTCAAAAAATGGTCACCTCTGGATGTTTACAACACACTCCAACGCTCCAAATGCTTTTAATCATATCAAAAAATTTAAGATCTCAAAATGATTTAGTTGCATCTTTCTGACACTCCTGCATTTAACCAGCAGTGGGCCAAACAGATTAACAAGTTAAAGTACATTTAAAAATACCGTTTTACAAAGAAGACATCATTAGCATGTTGTGCAATGTGTGCCTCTCCATTTCACCATAAGTAAACTACCGCTGCTGCCTGTGTCTAATGCATGTGTGATCCAGCGTGAGGGAGCAATACCAGCTCCAGCAGATTGTCTAATTCTACCTCATCTTGTGTCACCCCAGTTCCTAAAACCCCTCTACTAATGTAGAAAATGTTTTTAGAAGGTTTACACAAACGCATGTACACTCAGCTGCCCAACCTTAAAATGACTGCGCTACATTAGTGGCACACGCCTTCATTGCAGCTCCATTAATTATTCATACGTAAACAAAGTATTACAGACAACCAAACAAAAACACAGAGGGGCTACTGTGTTTAAACATGGCATTCAGGAGGGGGGAGGATGGGGGATGTTGAAGTGGAGGTATGGAGGTGGGAGAGAGGCCGTCCTGGTTAATTGAAGCCCACCCACTGGTGGGTGTGTGGGGGATACAGGGGAGAACGAGATTGGCTCTGGTGGACGGCCATAGGACAATGAGGAGTTTGTTAAGGCAAGGAAGGCAGACAGCTGGGGTATAAGATTGGGTTAGGGGGGGATTGCTAGCACACACGGCCTGGCACAGAGGTACCAACAGATGGCCATTGAACAGCATGGCTGCCGGGGGACTCTCATGATACATTCAGAGGACCAGTCCGTCAGTGTGGGGAGGCCAGAGATGGCAAGAGAACGGTGAATCAGCATTAAAGTGGAAGTTGATAAAAGGCATCGTAACAAATAGATGCCCAGGTTGGGAAAACAACAGTTTCTTGAGCATGTGAATCTGTGAATCTCTCAAGATGTTTTTGAGCTTCCCGTCGATTTGTTTCTACTTTTGAGACGTTATTAAAAGTGAATGACGCCACAGCAGAACGACTTGACACGATTTAAACATAATAAGGTTCATATTAGCAGGGATATCACAAGCACAGTACCATTCTTAGCCAACAGCAACCCTGGACTGCATGCTCTACACACTGGCGATAAAAGTTACCCACACAAACACGCCTCAATGTCAACACCAAGGCCCAACGTAGGTCAGAGGTTAACTCAAGCAACCGGAGGAACGCAATTCTGGTAGTCAAAACTAGGCAGCGCTCTGACGGTCGACAGTGTGCCCAGCGCGATAGCGGGTCATCTATCTCCGAACACCAGGCCAAGAGCCTCCAGTGGAGAGAGGGCTAGTAGTAGCCAGAGTGAGGCAAAGCCGTAATCCCCAAGGCCTGCCATATCGTCTGTTGCCAACACACACAATCCCATCTCCGCTTACCTTGTCATCTCTGCTTTTCAGCAGTGTGTCAATGTGCTTGGACATCCCAGACGGTACACGACGTGCTTAGCTAGCAAAAAAGGTAAAATACGCAGCCTGTACTTCCTTACACTGGAGCACAATGCCCGCCACAACAAGAATACATATTGCAGGTCCTTATCAGCTTAATTCAACAGACTAGCTAAGGCTGTGGTTGCCAAGGTCGCGCGCAGTCTATAGCATGGTTCACAGCTTTTAGTCATTGTTTGGTACGTACACAGAGTAGGGAATTACAGTGTAAGGAGCTATAGGTAAACCTCAGTCTAGTCTCAGGTCTCTATTAATGTCAAGAATGCATGTATCAAAAGCTTGATGTAAATGGTTTTTTTTTTTATAACCCTACGTTGTTTGAGCAAACCAAGAGTTTACCTTGTAAGACCCAATAGGTGCAATTCTTTTTCAACTAATCTTTCAGTGGTTCTTTCTTATGAAAACCAGTAGAAAACTGTGTGCGACTTCGGTGTAATGTGCTGACATTTGGTTGTGTTGCCTATCATCTAGGATACAATATGCACTAACAACAATATTTAAAGAACCATCAGTCATTATGACATAATGACACTATGACGCAAGTATATAAATAGAGACCGCTGTCAACCCCTTAGCGATCCATCTGTAGAACTTGATGAAAATGTTCACATTGTCGTTTGGTGGCATCTTATTTTGAAATATTCATAACCAAATCTTTCCGTTTGTAATTTCTCATGTTGTTCAGCTGTGTTTATCCTCTGCTACTGCTGCCACCATGCTGCCCCTCGGTCCCTCGTGGAGACTCTCTCAGGCAACCAGGAGAGAAGCAAAGCAAACAACGCACACACAGCACTGTGTGGGGACATCTGACCTTGGCACAGAGGTCAGACGGGGGAGTAGCACAGCATTCCGGTATACAAGGTGAATCAGCAGTAGTATAGGCCAATGACAAGAGTTAAGCTCGCACACACACACACACACACACACGCGCCTGATATAGCCCTTCTGGAGCCTTTTCATTGCAGCCGAAACTCTTGGACACGGCAAGTTATAGGCCCACAGATCACATACGTTAAAGCCCTGTTTTATGAAATGCGGTATCGTATGGTATATTGCAGTACAATATATAAAAAAAAATCAAAAATGCTGAATTATTTTGCTAGTCCAACTTCAACCAGCGTTGATCCTGACTCCACCCACTGCACAATGAAAAAAAAAATCTAGAAAGTAGGCAAGGTGGTCAGCGGGAGTCCGGAAAGGAGCTGGTGGGCGAGGGGGAGGAGTTGCGTGAACTCGAGAGGCAGGTGTTGCTGGCTGCCGAGTCTCCCTCACTGTGTATTCTGGAATGAGCGTGGCTTTTAAGAAACTCCTGGTGCAGCGGTTTCCCCAAAGAAGGGCGGGGGCTGTGGGAGCTACAAGGGCCCACCTCTGATTGGAACATTTAACTTTGATTGGCGCACAAGTGTCACAGAAGGCACACACGTAAGCCAGCCAGGTTCTTGGGGGATCTTTTTTATGCAGACATGACGTTTAGAGCTATTACAAATGCCAACACCAGCATTGATGTGTAGCATCAGTTTTAGGGTGCAGTTACTCTCTAAATGTCACTCTACTGATGTACTTATGCTGTCACTTATCGCTGATTGCTCTTATTTTGTTAACCTGCCTTGTATTTATTTGTTCGCATTCACAAAACAGTAGCATAAAGTTTAAGACTATGGCCATTGCGCATTAACGCAACCAGAAAGTAGGCTAATCAGGTGCAATGGTATAATCTTTCATCGGTGTATGGAACAGTTCATACTACACCTCTGCATCCGAAGGAAATCTCTTTCGGTTTGGGAATATTAGGGGTGTGTGTTGCTGGGTTGAAGTTGGACTATCCAAATAATTCAGCAGTTTTTTTTCCCCCCATACATTTTGTGTCAGGCTGTACCTTGCAAAATATGTTTTCAGTTTACTGGGTTTTCCGGCCTGTGATTCTGTCCTCCAACCTGAGACTACCTGTGTTTGGATTAGGCTGCCCTTCTGATGACACTAGGCTTTTTTGTAGAAAGTCAAAAAGCTTGTTTAATAAATGCAGCTTCAGACAGCCAAACTAAAGGTATTGTATCAATACATTGTATCCTGTCCTAAATGCACCTAAAACAGGGCAGAGCTCTCTTCTACAGTAGCCCACTGCAATGAACCGGTAACACCACCGTTTAGCACCTCATATACAATATGTGAACCACAATTGTTCATCGTGGTGGCATTCACACACACAATACTTTTGATTAACTGATGGCTGCTTATCAAATATCTTTGGAAATTACGGCACATTTTATTCAGTTTAACTGCTAGTGGGCTTAAAAGTCAAAGAACCTTGTTGAAAGTATAATGAGACCCCTCTGTTAACAGTCAAACTTTAAGTGACCTCTTAACAGTGGCTGCCTGTCAGTGTCACATTTTACACAGTTTACAAAAGAAACGACTATGGAGAAAGGTGGCTCAACAGGATGGACTAGGCAAACATGACATATGACTAGACATGTCCCAAACTTCAGCAAAATGTAAATTGTCAGAAAAAAACTTAAGTGTGCTAGCTAAAGTATGTACATTTGTGAAAGTACACTATTGGCGAATTACTAAAAATTGGGTTTGATACCCGCGTGGAGATTTAATGATATTCAGATGTGACTGCTGACATAAAGCAAGTGCATATGCCAAATAACTATATAATGGGCCTATGCTTGCAGCTATGAATGTTTCTATGCAACAAGAATGACAGTGTGTCCTCTGTTTGAGGCAAGCGAAAGCGCCCACCGGTAAATAAAATAAAAATACGGTAAGCTCCACCGAAAACCAAGGTTCGCACACTGGCAATCAGCAGGCTACTAGTCTACGGTCTATGTCGTTTAAGATAAGACACCGGTCAAGTGCAATTTCACAGCAATTAATATTAGTGTAACGTTTAGTCAAATTAATAAGTACGATATGTTGCCTAGGATGTGGAGTTTATAGTGACGCAAACGGACACGTGGCTACAGTTGCTTAGGATTCACAGTAAAGACAAAATAAGGCCTGTAAAAACAGCGCCGCGGTAGCTTATCGTTTAACATTATATAACATCGCAATTACAATGTTGTCTTTAAAATATAGCACAAAGATTTACCTGCTGCTTGTCAAAATGTTCCCTTTCCGCCCCTAAATTGGTCTCAGTTCTCCTGGATTTCACCCTTGTAGGCACCTGTCTAATGGTATTCATGCTCTTGTTCGCTATCACAGGCTAGACGACGATGGTACCCTTAACTATAATTGCACTGTTAAATAGTCCGCGTTTCTTATATTTGGTCACATAAAAAGTAATACCACCGAGTCCAGGCTTTCTGTGCGTGTGGCATTTGGGAGCACAGCCTGGATTCATTACAGATGATGCATCGCGATTAGGAGGTGTGGCTAAAATGTTACCCCCGCCGAAATTATTAATTTGACTAAAGATATCTTGGGCGAAATCAGTTTGCATAGCACATAAAGTAGAAATGGGTGCAACAGGAAAATAAGGCAGTAAACATGAATATACGATGCTGTAAATACAAATATAGGTATGGTATGCAGCGCTGACAGGTTGTGAACCGCATGATGTACGATGGAAATCACTTTTGGCGGGGGGATCATTATAGCACAACGGGCGTAAAACTGGCAAAGCAGGCGTGTGCAAACTGTGCCTTACGTTGACGGATCCACCCACAAAGTGAAAGAAGATTTTGTTCACATCTTCCGCCTAAGTTTATTATGTTTACCGCGTAATATGTCGTTCTATTTAGATTAGTCAATTGTGACGAACGTTGTAGACTATAGAATCATAGGATAATAGAATAAAAGGCATTATGGTTCTTACTAAAACTAGCCTACATACAAGTGTCACTGCTTCATATCATAGATAGATAGGTGATATAATGTTGTACTATTAGTCTTGCTTATCAAGACAATTTCATGACAGCTATTAGACATTGAATAAAGACATTTGTATAATTTAGTCTGTCTAGTTTTATAATTGCACCAAAACTAATCTAGATTATAAAAGAACCCGCTGATACAAGCAGGGTATTCCATTAACATAACACATTTAGTTTACAGGCCAAAGCCTAACTCATTTTGTAGGCTATTCTTATAATCTTGTCTGACAGGTTGTGACCTCAGGTATGTGGAAAGTGAGACATGGCCATTGTTAGGCTACAAATGAGTGTTTCCCACTTCATCAATATGTGTAGGCCTATGGTCTATTAGCCTATCCAAAACTGTTTATTTGATATTTTTTCCAAACAAAAAATTATTCAGATATTTGTATTCATGTTTTCTCATCTTTTTTTTTATCATCCTCAAAGTTGTACAACTGGATATTAATCTTCACAGCCATCATCACAGGGTTCCCAGGTATGCAGCTGAAGGACACACATAAGGGTTAGTGGAGCTGCAGGAAAACAGAACAATGGGATGTATGTGTCCATCAGGTCAAACTGGCTCTTTCACATTCTCTGGGTCTGGTGTGGCCCAGTTATAGCATGGATGAACTAACCAGCAGAACACCAATGACCTGTTAATTTGAAAAGAAAGATATATTCCATTTGAATTACATTCTTGTATTAGAACACAGGAACTCACAGGAACACATTGTTGTCAAATATAAAATCAATTAGTTAATTTTAATAGTAACTAACTATTAATTTGAACATATTAGCTATAATTAGGGAAACGTGGGATAAAACATAGCCTATTTTCTCTTTTAAAATATATATAATTTGAATATTGCTATAATATGTACACAAGCAGTATATGTTTAGGTAAACAAACACTTAGATCATTAGAAAACCATAACAGACTACAACTTTGTTATTATAAAACTAAATGTAAAATGGGGATATCTTTTTTTTATATCTTTTTTTAAATATCTTTCCCGACGATGCGGTACAACTGCCATCGTCTTTCTTCACGTCATTGTGTCTTAATTTGATCTATACGATCTTGATATTTATGCTTAAGAATATCTTTTATTTTGAAATGTTGGCTTTGCTTTTAATTTTATTGCAAATTAGCCTAAAATGTATAAATAGCCTATAGCCTACATATTTAAATGAGTTAAAAACTCAAGGTGTGTCTGTTATTTCATTATATTTATATTATTAAGAATGGCTGTTCCTTGCTCTTAAAGGCAACATTATATATTCGAAATGTGTCTCAGTAGCAGCACTTTTATGGTTATCTCACTAGATAGCAGTAGAGTCCACCAGCTCCAACCTTGACTCTTACATAAGTGTGTGATGTGTATAGTCTTCACATGCTTTCGGCAGTATTTCAGCTCAGTATACTGTATATATGGAAAATAATAATTATGGTTGAAATAGCTCCAAACCATTATGTCTCTGTGTGGGTATTCACAAAGTAGCTCCTAAATGGCCGAATTAGGAAAAACTCCTAAAATATAATGGGCGTTTCAGTCTTAATTTTTTAGTAAACCAGTAGTAAAACAATAGCTACAGAGTTAAGCACCGGCCCCTTTCCCAGAATTAATGTCCATCCATCCATCATCCATCTTTATCCGCTTATCCAGAGTCGGGTCGCGGGGGCAGCAGCTCCAGCAGGGGACCCCAAACCTCCCTTTC
>JAODTR010005289.1:0-11491 GCA_025399935.1 Amblyopsis rosae | reverse complement strand
GTTTGAAATTCCCTCCTCTTTTTTTCTCCCTTTGGCAGTGCGTCGCCCAATCGCCCTAATGAACAAACCGTCCCTGGGGAGATTTTAGTATACAGTATGCAGAATCCTAAACATTTGTATAATGCTGCCAATCACCTGCTTGCATCTTGTTAACGAGAACAAACATTGTGTACAGGTTAACAATCAGAGAATTGTCTTTTGAAGCCCCCTATTTTTCCTTGTTATACTGTACCCAGTACAACATTGTTATGCAAATAGTGTTTGAAAAAGCACAGTTTGCAAGTTTCAGCTCTCATATTGTGACTGTACACTAAATAATAAAGTGAAATGATATATCTGAATTGTGCTATATTCAAAGACTAGAAGATTTGATGCCCCCTATAAACATTTTGTCAACCAACTTCGATGTGTGCCATAGGAATCTTACAGTGCCAAACCAGACATTGCACGTTACTGCACCAAAAAAACATAATGCCCCATAATGACTTCACTGCTGCAAAATGAAGGAATGTCAGTGCTGAAAGGTATACAGAACTGTATTTTCCATAATAATAATTAGCTTGTTAGTAGACACTTTCACATGAATTAGAGATCTAATTTGAAAGAGAAAACGTGCTAGAAC
The DNA here is from genome assembly GCA_025399935.1 of Amblyopsis rosae. Lineage (NCBI taxonomy): Eukaryota > Metazoa > Chordata > Actinopteri > Percopsiformes > Amblyopsidae > Amblyopsis > Amblyopsis rosae. Next base: position 10,869 of record JAODTR010005289.1, on the reverse strand, counting down.
ACTACAGTATCTGAATTCTGACTGAATTCAAGGGTTTGAGCTGGTATTAAAGGTAAGGTTTACAGTAACACGTCATTTAATATTTATCTAAACCCATAACACATACTGTAAGTAGCCTACTGAATAACAATGTCATACATACTTCTTTATTTACTTTATAAACACTTTATGTTTGTATTATTGATCAGTTGCCAAATATGCTATATTATAAATATAACCCATCAATAGTTATGCCCCCACCCAATTAGCCACAACATTCATAGAGCTGTCTGGCGTTGGCTAGAAAAACTTTTTTTCCTTAAGTTAGATAAACTTAGAACAGTCTTCCTGTGGGACATATGAACACAGTAGATTGATTATGCTAATCAAGCACATGCAAGCTTGAAACCAGATTCATTTTTATTCAAATGAACAAATATCTTCCCGCATTTCGCTAGTTTGCCGTTTTCTGCCTGTTGAAAAAATTATTTTATACTTTTACACTGCCCTGGCTCCGTACATAGTAATATAAACAAAGTGGAAAACACCGCTCAAATCAACAAAGCCACAGTGCTAAGCTTTGCTTCACAATGCATTTCTGTGTGAGGTGGCGCCGCGGAGGAAGGCGAGCGATACTGTTTTGATTTGATCTTGAAGGTAGCAAGAATGACTAACCCTGCCTTCACCAGTATTTTTCGAAGAACGGTTAGCAAACAAAAGTTTGCCCAGAAGAAGAACCATGCACATAATGTCACCGCTGCGCTCTGAAACCATCTGAAACCCATTTTTTGTTTGCGCTGCTAAATGATGGGGCTGCGCCAAGCAAAGTGATGGCTGCTAGCGTTGCAACCAGCTCGCGCCGCACGTATTACTTGTTTGGGCGAACATTTGTGATTTAACAACTTTTAGTGTAGCTATCTAAAAAACGTCAACCCACTCTAATCTCTCTCACAATGTTTGCACTTTTGTGATGTAACCTGCGCTTTTAGGTTTTTGTACATTGTAGGTAGGCTATTTGCAGATATCCTCGAAAAGTCTCCCTCTTTTTCATAACCAAATGTTGGCAGGTAAGCTATAGTGCTTGTGTCAATATTCTCATTCACACACACACACACACACACACACACACACACACACACACACACACACACACACACACATCTCACTGGTACTTCATGCTATCCTAATGTTCAATGTTGACGTGGTAAATTGGTGTGTTACTATGACACCCTCATGCTTTGTGTTTAAATATACATCTGTGTTGAGGTCAAAAGCAGCTAAACCAGTATATCCTGAAAAATATGATGAGTTTGACACGGGCCATAATTTCACAGGCGTATAGACACTTCAGTTGTTCCTGTGTTCTGTCGATTACTATTTATACTGCTGTGGGAAGGTGGGATGATGTTCAAAGTAAAAAAAAAATCTAATTTGCAATAATTTGTTAATTGCACAACATTACTTTCTGCTGTAGGAGAAACATTTTGAAACTTTTTATTTTATTTTCTTTACTCTGCTCCTGGTATGAATAGCCACTATACAGTAAAACATTGTGTACTGCACATTTGTGGAAAATACTGTAAATCAAAAAATATTACTTTAAGTGTAAATGCACCCTAAAATATGTTTTTCTGAGCTGTAAACTAAATAATAAGTCAGCTTTGTGATGAGACGCATAAATGCTTGTGTTAATATGACAAAATGAAAGGTTTTATGAAAACCCAAATGTTATGGTCTGACAATGGCTCTACACGTCATAATATATCTGTTAAAACTAACCCTGGACTTGACTTGTTTCCAACAGTCCTCGTCCGCTCGTGCGTCATCAAATTTAATGTTAATGTTAATGGGGTCCCCTCACTCAGCTCATTGACTACCCCTGCGTTCAGGATGGTGGAACATTTGCTACAAGTTCAATGAATGCAAACGGCAGTGGACTGAACAGCAGGATACAAATCAGGCAGAAGTTGGGCTGTCCATATAGGCTGTGGGTTGAACAATGCTTACTTGGCTAACAACAACAAAGCAATTGTGTTTTACTGCTAAATTTTATATAGTTTCATCAGTACAGTTGCAAGATGGTCGTAGAACCAGCGTGGCTCTAGAACCACTTCTGTCAGTGCAAAGAGCACTGTTCCAATTTAAGGATACAGTATGTCCATAATGATTGTGTTAACATATATTTAATTTCAGAATTTCATGGATTTCGTATCAGAATAAGATGGCATACATTTAAGATGGAAAGAAAAAAGCGACATTTGGTAATGGTACTAAATAGTGTTGATGACTTTTACTCACAAATACTTAAACACCTATAAAAAAGATGTGGCTACATTTCCTACACATCACTGAACAACACTCACAATGCCCATTAAACACAGCAAACATTTTTGAAATTAGTTAAAGAACGGTTTGAACATTTTTAAGTGAAAAAGTGAATTGAATGTTCAGAACGGCCAGTCCACTGAACGCACACTTGTTCATGTTTTGTTATGTGCTAGTGTATGTGTATCAGCATGGTCAGTCATGGCCATTTTGTAGACTTTGAAGTCAGTATTCATGGCTACCAAAGACGTCACTTCCGATGTAGCTTCCGCCATATTTGTTCCCTACTCCCGACTATTTTAGACAGCGAATACAGTGCATGTAATTGAGACAGAAAGAAATTATTGGTTTCGATTAGAGATTCATATTACCTCATTCAACTTTATTTTGTACCTTGTAATCTGCAAGCGTCTGCTGCAAGTTATTTTGAGTAGAAGCGTACATGTATGCTTACTAAGATATTGTCCAACCTGAGCAATCACTTACAGTATGTGACCAGATTAGTTTGTTTGTGACACGCCCACTTAAGAGACCTCGGGTCTCATTTATAAATGACGCACAAAACGGGGCTAGGTTGTGATTTATAAAGAAAAACTGGCACTGTTTTATAAATCTGAATAATTTTCTGTGTTTCGTTCGTGCGCAACCTTCTAGTGTGAATTCTACGCACACTTTTATAAATGAGACCCCAGAAGCATTCCATTAAGAATATACAGAAATGCAGTTTGTAGATAAGCTGCCATGTTTGTTGTAGACATTGATTATGTTTTAAATACAAAATTCAAATCTGCTGGTATATTGCTAATATAAGAAGTTTGAATTTTGAAGTAATTTATACTCTGTTGGCACTGACGTCAATAGATGTAAAATGTGTAGAGGATTAATGCAATATCAAGAACATTGTTGTATGATTGGCTATAAGCAAATTTAAAATGTACTGTAATCAAATAATGATAAGCTTTTGCAAAGGCTTCTGCTTTTTTCATGGAGAATAAATGTTTTTTATAAGCAATTTTAGAAGCTTACTCATACACGGCACCATCTCATGCACTCCAACATTTTCATCATCCTTTAAAATAATGACTTGATTTCATTGTTTAAATGTTTTATCTTTTATACCCACGCAACTGGTCACCGAAAGATCTCTTTAATCTTCTTATGAAACGATAGCATGACAAAATAATGAGAATACACAATGTTATCAAGGATGAGTGTGAGGACAGAATTGACCAATTTGTTCAGGAGGGCTCTTCTCAAACCATTGCCATTCTATCAATGACCTTACAAAGCACTCATAAAGCATTGAACATGTGTAAAGATGCACACAAGAGCTCTGGGCTATGTGCCTCCAGTATATATCTACCCATTTAAAACAGACACAAATGCAATTGCTAACGAACTGCTTTAGTACAACCCCATAAACACATGAATAACTACAATAGATATTACGCAATTATATCTTTGCTCGCAACATGAGCTTAAGTGAGAATATTTATCACAATTTCCATAGCTAAATACAATTGGAGAATATTTGCATGAAAGCGGAATACCTTAATACTGAGGTTAAATATTCAAAGAATTAAATAGCAGTAGGCCTTGGTTAGTCAGTTAGCGACATTTGCTCATATTGGATGATAAACGCAGTCCGGCAAAAGCATCATCTATATTGACAGAAAGTATCCACATTTGACTTGCCTGAAAAATGACACTAAAGCCTATATTTGCTAAAATATACTGTGACGGCCCTGCCTTGTATCAGTAGGCCTCTGGTCCTGATTGGCTAGGTAGGCCCTAATTAGGCTGATTAAGGGCACCTGGGCCTGTCACTTATATAGGCATGTTCGAGCACAATGTCAGGTGACCCCCCTGGCACCACACCATGCTGTTGTTGGTTTGATTCTTAGGTTGGTTAGCATGCAACATGCACCACATATATTCAGTACAGACACCTACAGACATTCACACCTCATTCTATGTTATTATGTTTGTTAGATAAGTGTTTGGTTTACGGCCCATGAGCCAGGCTGTAACAATACTGTACAATAAAATAAAAACTTTATATAAAAAGTAGACATTGCAGGTCAAACAGCTTTGTGGTTTTCACTATAGGCTTAATGAATTAATATAAGTAGCTAGTGTTTATAACCCAAATAATATTTAAATTACATTGTATTGCTTCATATCTTAAATAATTGCATACTGTACGTAACTTGTAATCTAATTTTCGTATTATCAATTTTCCTTCAAAAATAATACCATGGTGTTGTGAGAATGCAACTAAAAATAACAAATCAAGCCTATGTTTGGTTATTTTCAATCACAAGCAAAGCTTTGAATTACTGCTGGAGACAAGGTTTTCAACACATAATAGCTGCCATATTCAGGATCAAAACACTTATTTTAGTGAACTTTTCAGAGTTGAGTGGTACAGAACAGTGGCAGGTGTCAGGATTACACTGCAGAGAACCGTAATAATCAAAGGTAAGAAGCAGAGATTGTCTAAAGCCTGCTGAAGGGTGACAGAATCACATCTACCAGTTAAGCAGTTAAACACAACACACACACACACTGTAATTCTTACAGTATACATATAAACACGTTAAGTTTGTCAAGGGACTTTAAATGAACAACATTTTTGAACCGATGCAACAAGAGTCATACTACACTAGACGTAACTTACATTGCCAGAATGCACATCCGCTTATCAACATGAACCACTTTATTTTATCCAGCAATATGTGGATACCAGCAGTATTTTTCCATAAGGTTACTGTAAGCAGGATGGGTCACCTATTATTTTTCCCTGCTCTTGATATCAACCCGATCTGTCAGCAAGCATCAGCTTCTAAGAATTATTGTATTTTCTGTGCCACATGGCATTGCCAACTGCTTAAAGTTCCATGCATATGTGTCATGGTTTATGCTGTTTAATATAATCTGAGCAAAATCAGGTGAGATTTGTTTTGAAGGCTCAAGGTGAGAGCTGCCAAGGAATACTTGTTTTACAGTGTAGTAAGAGCAAAATTGCATTAGAAAACTTCACCTTCGCACCGGAAAATGGCTCTAGAACCACAGCATGCACAGAGAGGATGCACCACAGGCAAAAAACATCATAAACATATTATAAACAATAACCCTGCTGCTATTTGAGTAAACTTAAACAATGCACCTTGGTACACAGGCTCTGTTGGGAAACAAAGTGCATATAATGTGCAATATACAGCAGTATGCAAGTAATGTTGTTCTGTTCTGTACTGTATGATTTAATGCTTTGTTGAAATACTATAATGGTATGCTTTAAAATAGGACACAACATACAGTACACTAGGATGAGCAATAATTCACACAAAATACATGATTGGCTATCATACCTGTCAACATTGGGATTTGAAAATAAGGGACATTTTCCAGCGCAATTATCCATCTGTCATTAAATCACATGACAACTAATTTCCAATTAAAGTATAGCAAGCAGCACTAGCCATGGATGTATGTTTATTAGAGCTATAGCTCCAAAAGTCTAGAAGTCGCCAGTTGTTGTCATGCACTAATTTGCATACCGATGACGTAATCTCGTATTTATTTGCATAAATCTTATTTGTTGTGTTTAGAGTATTGACAGAACTCTGTTAAGCCACGGCTCTGGCTTTGACGATTGCGGAAGGATTAATACAATAATGTAAACTTGCTGAATTAGATTGATTCAATAGAAACATCCTCAACAACAACAGAAACGAGTTTCAGAGCGAAAGCATCTGAAACACACTACAACTAGTAAATTCCCACTCGAGCGGCATCCTCCTGCCTTCCCCCCCCTCACACACACACACACACACACACACACACACATATAAAAGGCGCCGTTCTGGACTCCCACTACGACGCTGTATAAAATATTTTGCGCCTTTTTCCTGGTGGTCTGAATCACTAATGCTAAATCTAGCGAGAAAGTTGCCAAACGACACCCACCAACAAGAAGAACATGATGCTTTGCGTCCTCGACTTCCAGTTCTTCTTCTCTAATTTTTTGACAGGTGCCGTTTGACTGAATTATTTCTGTCACTAGTGTTAGAGCTAATGTTCTCTACTGACCCCAGGTGGCACCTGCTTTACCAATTTGAATGTAGAAAAGCGGGAAGATAAGATAAAATATGGGAGAATTCCGGGAAAAAGAGACAGTTGACAGCTATGGGCTATATTTTCATCAGCATTAACATAACTATTTATTTTGTTAGCTATTTACTGTAAAAGCAATGTCTATAGTCGGCAAATCTAAGGTAAAAGGCTTTCATAACATCTATTTCATCGTTTAGCCCAGATGTTGTATTGCAAGTGGAAATCTTGTGTCGAGCCAAAATAATGAACATACAGTACAGTGCTGTATGTCTAGTGATGATGTAGAGTGCTGAAAACCCTCTGCATTTGCAGCACAGCATTGCCTAATATGACTCCTAATACTGTAGCTTCTATATAGGGGGAGAAATCAATATGACAATACCTATACCCATTGTTTTAGTCGTTAACTAGGCACAATTCATTGTTTTTGTTTGGAAAGAAAATAAATGCATTATTAACTTTACGAACAGCGCTTTCCACCCACACGCATGCACACCCCCCTTGAGGACAAAAAACAGGCATGAATCAAAATTCCTGATGTATAATCCTTCAAATGGAAATTCAACTTCAAAGTCTTATTTCATCCATCCAACTCTGCTACATGTGGGTCTGAACCACTCCAGAGCTGCGCCCCTCAGGTGGGTTTTAGGGTCAATGTGCTGATAAAACCAACTAATGATGCCTTCAAAGAGGGCTACTGTAGGTCTATGGAGGTTGACCACATGATAATTAATAAATAAAAGGTCTCATATATATTTATAAATATAGAAATAAAAGTTTCAGAGACCTTTTATTTATTAATTTAACCTCTGCACCTTATCTTAATTCTTCACCCTTTTCATCATGTAATATTAATTGCAGATCTCTGTTGGATGGTTGTTTATTTTTGTTTGTCTTGTCTTAAGTGACTCCGGCCTGGCCAAAGTGCTGAATGATATTTGCTTGTCAATGCATGTGCATGCAGGCATATAGATGTATACATGTGGATACAGATCTTATTACAAAAAATATGTACAGTATTAAAAGAAATACAAAATCACCCCTCAGATCTGAGGCTATATACAGCAGTAATGTACTGGTAGTTTGTATACAGTTTGATTTTTGAGTGAAGTTATGGTAACAAATATCAACCAACCCAAACCCAACCCAAAACATTTGTAATGTTTTTTTTTTAATGCTTTGTTTCATTCAATGTATGAAACAAAAAAGCATTTTCTATGTATTTGTATCACATGCTAGACTGTCAAGAGTGAACAGGTGCATACAGTATGCAATGTTTCTTGGTTTTATTTTAAAACAATTTCAAATTAATTTAAATAAAGGAAAATCAAATTTTACTTGTTTTACCAGGAAGAAAAAAACACAAGTATTATAGCAATTCATACAGGAAAGATAGTGTCACATCCTTTAAGGTGAATTTCTGGACAAAATTGTTAAACTGGTGTATAAGATGTTTCATAATCTAGTTCTCTTTTTGTTTAACATTACATTGTATTTCTGTGTCTCTTTTTTGATCCAAAGCATTGCCTCAAAAGTGGCTCTAAATCCCCATCCAACAGGGGGTTACCATAACCAAACAAGGCCATTCCAGAAGCTCTGTACAAAGGATCATAAAAGCTATATACCAACTGTATAATGTAAACAGAAACACACACGGCTGTAGCTGACTTATATGGACTTATTATCTTTACACAGCTCAACTAAGTGATAAACACTCAGTAATTACTCATCATTTGCTCATATCAGATATATTTAAGATCTATATCAAACAATTGCCTAATATCCTTGCATGTTAATGCATCTGAAAAGCTAATAACCTCTTACGATAAAACTGGGCAAGATGTAATTAGAGATTATTTACCTCACAAGCATTTTTAAAACGTTCCAAAACAGTCTCAACGCAAGGCTGTGGTACGTGCATCACATCTATCAAACACACACACAGACAGGTTTAAGATAAAAATGTATAAGGCTAATGCTAATCTTATGATCAGAAAATAAGACATTTTTTTGTCCAGTACGTCTAGTTACATATCAGAGTAATAACGCCATTTATTTTTTATGCATAGAAAGAAGCACTGTACAATATGAACTAGCTGCTGGCGCTCTTAAATGTTTTTATTGTCTACATTCAAGATGTATTGTAGTACCCCAATGCCTGATTTATCCTCCAGCTTGTTTATGGTTATTGATGCTGATTTGAGTTCAACAACCGCTTTGACCATAGCATGTTACAGTACATCCTGTTATGTGTACTGTAATAATGAAAATAGTGTTTTAGTATGCAGCACAGATGGCATAGAAAATGAATATAATGAACAAGAATGTTATTAATGATATTATCTATATGTATCCATGCTGGGACAGTACAGTATATATCCTGGTTGGGGAGTAAGCATTGCATTATAGCTAATAATGCTGTATTGTTCTTCTCCAAGGCTTTGTTGGGACTAGCCTTTGGAGCATGCATTTGATTGTGCCACTGCTGTGGGTCTGATGTGAAAATGTAAGGCTCTGGGGAGTCAACTGCCAGTGACCAATATCTCAAGGCCTTGATAATGTGCAAAGTCATCACCACTCTACAGCTGAGCCCTTCTTTCCTTGGCAATGATACAATGGAGAAGGACTTCCACAGTCAAGACACCCATGTAGCAGGCATTGAAGACCTGATGGAAAACCTCTGCCTTGAGCTCGGATACTGTCCTAACTATGGATGGGACGATATATGATATTATTGTTTATCGTGATAAAAATACTGATGATAATCGTATCGTGGTGAATGTCCATTATTGTGATAATCATTAATAATAATATTTTCACAAGTGACAAAAGATGTCTACAAACGCTGTCTAACTCACTTGTACAGGCCAATTGTATTGATAAGCACTAACTTATTTATTAGCCTTCATCTGTCCAGTCAATCACCACTATGGCTGAAGGCTCGGCCTGCCCATTGTGTCTCCCACATAAAAAAGATTAATCAAAGTTGTTGAAATACTGGTTTCAAAACTAAATGAATCACACAAAGATAAGCAGGTGTGTCATGATAAAATAGAAATGCTTGTTTCTTAAGAAAATGTAAGAAAGTTATTCCAGTATGTTTTAGTGCCATTTTAAAATAATTGTGATAATATCGTTTATCACAATTATTTTGGCCAGGATAATGGTGATATTCATTTTTCATATCGTCCCATGCCTAGTCCTGACCCACTCCCTCGACATGTATCCCCCCCATGCCAGTGGTTGTCAATGTGTGTACAGTGGGTACGCTCCTTGATGTGACGGATAGAATAAGACATGAGGAAGGGCATTCAGCCTGGAGCTAAGGACAATACATGCAATTAAGTACTGTACTGTGCATAACTGTTTAACATACGATCTATATTCTGAACTGCACATGCTCACCTGGAGTCTGCATTGCAGATACATTTAATTTGCATATTGACAAAACTCTTGAAACAAACATTCTGTTAATGCATCAATTTTTACTCCATCGAGCCTAATGGTTGATGTAGTTCCGTTTGTTAATGTTCAGCAAGTTCTACTGTATGACTGTATGTTTTCATAAAATATATTCAAAGACTGTTGTACTGTATACTGTATGTTTCAAGGTAATTTCTGTTTTTGGCGATGTCAGATTTCCAAAGGACAGTCAAGCTATGCAAAATAGATTTTACACAATATGAGTGAAGGTGTCTCTTTTTACATCTGACAGATTTTTTTTATTCTTAATTTTGCCCCCAACCTAATTTGTTCCAGTAGAATATGGCACAGGTCAAAACCAAGACAATTCTGCAACATATACAATAAATATTCAACAAGAAAAACAAATTGAAGAACAACAAAAGCGTGGTAACAAAAAGGAAATGTTCTCCCAAGATAGTGTCTCACAAAAGAAGTACATTCTTCTATTTCATAGCTTAAGCATGTTGCTTGTTTACTGGGTTTGTTGTTGATGAAGATGATTTCCCACAATGTTTTCTATTTATTTCCCAAGATGAACTGTATGTGGCTGTAGTTGAGCAGAAAAGGTTTAATGCAATGGTTTTCCAACTGTCAAAGCATGGCCACCAAAAATACATGTATTGAGGAGGGGTTATGTACTGTAAGCTTACAATTTAATAGCAAAACATAAAGGACAAGAAGATTTAAACATTTAGGAAAATAAATAAACATTAAACAATCATACAATCCAGCACTGGATACTGTAGTGTAGGGGTTCCCAACGACCGGGCCCGGACCGGTGCCGGGCCGCAAAGCACTACCTACCGGGGTGTGGGTAGCTAAAAATAAATTACGTACAGTGGTGACTAGGCCAAGTTCAACACTCCCACTCCGGTACAGTAGGTGGAGCCTATGCACCTTTCAGTTTATTGCGATCTAAGCAATGAATGAAACCAGAGCCATAGAAGTAAACAGTTTACTTCTATGGCTCTGAATGAAACGAAT
>JAODTR010005288.1:0-11492 GCA_025399935.1 Amblyopsis rosae | reverse complement strand
TGCCTGATCGCACGTGAGGGCGTGAGGCACTGGGGATGTGGGCAGTCTCTCCGGCCGTCCTACACCGGCGAGACCAGCGTTACATACACGCAGGTATGCTGCGGACACGGACCCATAGCGCGGAGTCGCGGACGCTAAATAACCGACAGACCAAGAACAAGCTTACAGTGAAAAGCTGTGCCCAAATTAGGCTACAATGTTTACCAAAATCTAAAAAAGACAACAATTACCATTACGTAATAAAGTGCTTTATATGCCTCCCGGAAAACACAGTGATCTCCACTTATAAAAACTCCTTTTCTAACATGCACGTTGAAATCCTAAATTGTAGGCCTAATATAGCTCTCTCTGTGAAAATGTACCCTCTGTACATAGGTAGCAAACGTTTGTTAGGCTACCGGTATATTAATATAATTTATATTTTTGCATTTGGATGTTCAAACATTTTTTCTTGTTCTAAAAGATTGACAGGCCTACCACTGGACAGGGGGGGGGACTTAGTGAAGGGCCACTGGGTTAAGAACAAGGTACAGGCCTATATATTTTCAGCATGCTACTCTGATAATGATACAGTAAAAAGCTAAATAGAATATATTGGTTACCTTTCCCATTAAATAATAAAAACACCATATCGCCATGCATCTGTCAAAATGTAGCACGGCATGGTGTCCCTTATTTGGGTGTGAGAAAGTGGGCAACCCTACCATACATAGATGTGTGGGGTTGGAATTAGCATATGGTAAAATGTTGAGAATATACAGTATGTGCAGTGTTTTGCCTGCATAACAGGTGTGGAAGCTGTGTGAATGTCATTTTGGATTTTAAAATGGTGCACAGTTTATGGTGCTCAGACAACACACTGATGGTGGACTTAAGCCTCACTCCAGTAAAGTAAATGGCACTACATCGAGGGCTGAGAGATGGCTGCCCTTGTTCTATGTCATAAATACTCTCACACACTCAGAAACACACGCGCACACACACACACGACACACGCGCACACACACACACACACACGCGCACACACACGACACACGCGCACACACTCACACACACACACACACACACACACACACACACACACACACATGCACATAAAGGTTAATTGATATACTAACTTCCTTTGCCTTTGACCAAACAGCACACATCTAGAAAAGATTGTTTATTTTTTGTGGTATTTTTCATTTTCCTTTGTGGACTCAAAAGGTGCTTCACACAAATTAATTGTTGAAAAAATGTCTGTAATTGTTACATTGCATACACTGTATAGACTGAAAAACTGGAGTTACACAATATGTTATACTGTAGATGCTCCACTGTCTGTCAAATACTCTTAGAAGAGCCTGTTTCATACCTCTCTCTTCCCTAATTAATAAACATTGTAAAAATGTCACGTCACAGTGTGAACGTTTTTATAATCATAGAAACGAATATAACCATGTTCATACATGCCAATTCTGTGCACATGGCACATTTTTAAATCTTTTTTATTAATAGTTTTATGATTTGTATTGTATGAATTACACACACAGCAGTTTAATCTACCGTTGTAATTTCAATGCTTTTTTCCAGTTCAGTGCTATGACCTTAAAGTAGTTTGTTTGCTTGTGTACTTTTGCTCAATGGAATGGACTGTAAATATCAGTAAATGGTTGTAAAGTCAATTGTTGTCCAATGAGATCAATGACTATATTTAACCCTCTCTCTCTTGCAGTAAGGCATGCTAAAATCTCACGTAATCACAATATATCAAATTATATTTGTATATTGAGAAGTGTTGGCCTATTGAGTGGTCCAATAACCATTTGCAATGTACTGGAACAAAGTTTTATTGCTAAGTGACATTAGACAAAATTGTGCACACAGTGGATGGGATTGCATTGGGTTCCTGGCAACATTATTTTATTGAACAGTATGTCAGTTCAAATGGAGAATGGTGGTTTAATTCTACTGGAAACACTCTACTGGATTTATTGGTGTAGAATTAACAAAATGGTTCTTAGTTCAGAATATCTATCCTCAAAATAGCCAGACTAAATTAGGGAATGTGTGTAGGGCTATTGGAACTTCTCAAAGTAAGTTTAAGTAAAAACTATAAAATCTAAGATTAGATCAGAGATTAGATAAATCAGTTAGAAGAAAATTTCCACTTTCTTTTTTTACCCCATTTCTTTCTACTTTCTAGTCTGAACACTGCAAACCCTATTTAGAACATAATTTTTTTTTACTTTACATGTTTCAAACACATGCACACATATCATATCTGCAGTGCCAAGTTATATTGATTTTGATTAATCCTGCAAACTTTAGGGGCTGCTGTTGAAATATTGTTCTGGAATGCATGCAAGAAAGCACATAATGGAACTTTCCACCTCACTTGGTTACAAATGCTACAAAAGCTTGTGTAAACACTTTACCCAACTGTGCTGTGTAAAGAGGATGATGATGAGCTAGCTCCCTGTGCATTAGTTTGGCAGGATAGCCTGTCGGAATTGCACGTTCCTGAAGCGCATTCATGACACATTTCTAATGGTGCAAAAGCAATTACAAATCATTATACTGTAGTGTCCTGTGATAATGGATGCAAAATGTTAACAAAAACCCATGGTGACCTACCCAACCCTGTATGATAAATGGTCAATCTTCTGCTGTGAGAATAGCAACCATTGAATTGTAGCATCTCATTTAATACAAATGGGAGGTATCCTTATGCAAGACTATGGAAATACCTAATACTATGTCAACAAGGGGTATCTATCCTGTTTTTGATTTTAACCAATAGGATTGGGATTAATATGTGAAATGGGCTAATTCGTTATAACAACCGATACAGCTATCTTTTCTTGTGGGACAGGCGGTACTAAGGAATATCGAGAAATCTGGTTATTGTGCGCGATTCGAGTCAGGTCGGTCTTTATTTCTCACATTTTCAACCAGGCACGTTGGGTTCAGGCCATGTTCGGGATGCATTTACAAATTATTAAAAAAGCTGAATTTGCAGCGTGTTTAGTAGCCTATAACAACTTGAGACATATCTCAGTGAGATCTATTGCAACTGGTTACAGCCTGTCTGTTGTTATTTAGAGAGAAATGCGATGCTGCTGAGGAGGTGACTGCAATTCTATTTGTTCCAAGCCTTTTTTATAAATAAATAACATTGAAAAAGTTAGAAGTCAAAGTCAAAAGTCAAAGTCAAATGTATTATCCCACCAGGGGAAAATGGATTGCAGTTAGGTAATATACACATTCAATCCATCCAAAAAAAAATCTAAAATGAAATGTATATAAATAAATATACTACATACTAGAAAGAACACAGAGACAATATTAAATTTCAGTATAGTGCAAGTGCAGCATCACTTGTATGGAGACAATGTGAGCACAAACTCTCGCCAGTCATTTATGTATTCAGCCTAGCAATTGCTGTATAAACAAATGAGACCTTAAATCTATTAGTTCTATGAGTAGGAACTCTATTATCTTCTACCTGAGGGAAGGAGTTCAAACTCCTCATGCAGGGGATGGTCATTGCGAACTAATGTGGCACGGACCTTCCTTACCACCTGCTGATCAAAAAGGTCAGAAAGTTGATCTTGATATTCCTCAATCACCTTGCTGGCCACTCCGACAAGTCGACCAAGCCTCTTTTTGTTAGCAAAATTCAAGTTTCCAAACCATGCTACAATACAAAAAGTTTCAATTTTGTGCATATATTAAGAGTTATTTTTATATCAAGAAGTAAAGACGTTGCTGAACCCTCTGGCATCTGCATGTGCCTGGAAGCACAACCTATTATCAAATATGGTGCCCAGGTTTTTGTGGATCTCCACCAAATCATTCTCAGTTCCCTCAATAACTGTAGGTTTGGGGATGGGTACTGACTTCCTAAAATGAATAATCATGTCCTTGGTTTTAGACACATTCAGTTCAACAAAAGAGTCCTTACACCACATGCCAATTATCTAGTCGCCCCCCCCCCTTAAGCAAGCTATATAACTATAACAGAATAATCTCCAAACTTTATGATGTATCTATTCTCAAGCTTACTCTGACAGGTATTTGTATAAAGAATATAGAGAACCCTTCTAGAGAATATAGAGTACACATCCTTGGGGTGAACATGTAGATGAGACCAGCTTATGTGAAAGGACACCGTTAACTTTAACACAATCCATCCAATAATATTAATATCGATATTAAAATCAGAGAGACTCTTGTTCTTGTCTAATAACCTATCCTACAAGATTTAGACAAATAAGGAGAAAAGCTGCATGGCTGTGTTTTGTTTACCATTTCTTTGACAACTACATGTCAGTCCCTCCCAGCTCAACATCATAGCAAAAACATTTCTCTTTTCAATTAATCACTATCCGGCAAGCTGGATGTCCCATGCACTAAATGAGTCAGCACTATCTAGAGCTTCTTTGCCTAATCAGTGAGTGATATCCATATAATTCTGTGGCGATACGCAGAGTATGGAAAAAAATGACGGGCTGTAATTTGGTTCGGGCTTCAAAAAGCTATAAAGCTGCGGACTGTGGTTGGAAGTAAGACAGAATTGTGTTGGGCTCGGTCCATGGCCGGTTACACTTTCCAGGCCCGATTAAAAGCAGGGTTATTCTCAAGAACGCTTGCTAACTTCGAGCTCAAATGAAAACAATATCCCTACGTGGCCCTCTGCGGCGCCGCTCCACACATCGAAACAAAATGTGCAGCAAAATGTGTAGTACTATGGATTTATTTTATGTGAGCGGTGTTCGCCAGCTTGTGTATGTTCCTATTTACAGAGCCAGGTCTGTGACCCACACAGAGAACTGTAAGCTAGAGAAATGCGAAGAGATATTTGGTGAATTTTACAAAAAGTGTATTAGCTTGCAATAGCTGACTATACCTATAAAGCTCTACCACACAACATGTATAGCCTATTATTACCTTTTTATGCTTTTAATAAATTCAGACTTAACTCATAAGCTTCCCAAATATTTACCCCTGAATCACACAACCTGACGTGTCAATTCTTATTAGATTATCCCTGCAAAGTTCAGACACTACCCATTGTGCACATGTGTGTGTGTGTGTGTGTGTGTCACTTGTCAATATAGGAGAAACTTCCCATTATCAATACCCACCCCATCTTTTTTGATAATTAACCACCGTCCATCTTTGACCTGCTGTATGCTTTATTACAAAACCACCATTAATGGTAATACAGTAGATAGGCTCTCTCTCTCACCCTCTCTCACACTCTCTCTCCCTCACACACACACACACACACACACACACTTTCACTCTACACTTTAAACATTTGAGAGAGAGAGAGAGAGAGGTATGTGCATCCTTTAAAATCTTATGTGTTGAGTGGGAGCAATCGATAAAGTATTCAGCACTAAAACATGTGAAGTGAGTGATAGAGAGAGTGAGAGAGAGAGATAGATAGATAGATAGGTAGGTAGAGGGGAGAGATTGTGAGAGGGAGATCTTGAGGGAGATTTTGTTTGTGTCCATTGCTCACTTTCTATGAAGGCATTTCAACGCAAACCTAACCCACATTCCATTCAACTCTTTGATTTAGCACCTCACTGCGTATCACAGCAAAGTGCTATGTGTCTGTCTGATATTAATATGATTATGATACATTTAAAAACAGACTGATGAATCAAGCGCCTGTGTTAAAGTTTGCGTGTGTTGGCAAAGTGCTGATATAAACATTTACTGCATAGTCAGCGTAACATCAGAACACACACACACACACTATAAAATACAGTAAGAGTGTGGGAGTGAGAATATAAGATATAGTAGTAAAGCTGTAAAGTATATTAATATAACTCCACTACTGGATGTTATCACCTCACATACACAAGTACAGTGTGTCGATTACATCAGTGATGACCTAGCCAGGGGACATACAGTATGGCCGACAGGCCAAATGGGATTTATATTCCCAAACAAATAGTGTGTCCTGTCTAACAGGACTTCATGGTAGATAAACCTGTCAACATTGATTGAGCACATGGAGATTCTGGATTTGACTAAACATGCAAACCTGTGTGCGTGTGTGATCATTTGTTTGGAGGGCGGGATGATGCACCTCCATTCCTCCTGCATCTGCTTTGGAATGCCGTGTAGCTAAGGATACTGATGCCTACGTGATTAAGACAGCAACTCATGCAGATAGGTTGGTTACACACAAATACTATCTGATCATTTGCAAACAACAGTGTGGACAGTTGTCTCTTTAGACCCGATTTGAGACACAACCCAGTGTGGACGTATTACGACTCTCAGCATCACAAACTAAGGGCGAGGCCTCTAAATCCAGCATATTTAGGGGGGTGTTATTTAAATGATGACACATTTATCAACGTTCGATCATTCTTACGCTTATTTAGCGAGACATGAATGGTTTCATAAATCAAACGTGTACGCTGTTGTAAGACGATGTCTGCGCTGATTTCTACATGTTAGATTGATTCCGGACCAGTAGGATTTCATACAGTATCTGAATTTAACGGACTGTGATTGATGGAGCATGTTCCATTACCAGCCTGGTGGATTCAGACTGTTGATATTGTCCTTATGTTTATCAATAACTGATGCTGATTATTGGATACGACAGACACTTGTCTTCCTTGCTGTTTCTGTGCCAGTGCTCTTCTAGATGTCTCCTCCATGTTTTTGTAACAGACATGAGGTGATGTTTCAACTGCGGAGTGCGCATGTTTGTTTTACCAGGGTACAGAGCTACTGGCTTAATCATAGTCCAAAAGTATAGGTAGTCCAAAAAAAACAAAGAGAGCTAGACAATAATCTAACCTGGGACAGGCAGGTGAAAAAAATATGACTCGGATCTAGCAAATGTACAGATTAGAAGCGGACAAGGCAGACATCTAAAATTAAAACTTGATAAAACACGGAATAATGTAATGCTCTATAGTGTTGATATGGGATATCAACCATGTCCCATACATCAGTAATATGACCAACAATATAGGAGAAGAGACCTAAACACAACAGGTATTTCCATGAAACCAGAGGTGGGAAATGGCCTGCAGTTGTGTAATATACTGTATGCATATTTTGTCAGTCACGCATGGTTGCACGTGATATTGCGTGAAAAGAATGTGATGTTTATGAACTCATCAACTGATTTGGACCAGAACAAACAAACTATGCCATAGGTGTGAAAATGCCCTTAAAAGGTAGTCCGTTATTTTAAGCTAATTGTAAGATCCGGAGCTTCTACACAGCCTGGCTGGCTCTTTAAGTAATAAGTGGTGCACACCCCTAACAACAACTATTCCCTAGGCTTCCCAATGTCTTTCAATGTGTGTGGCGGGGATTCTGAGGGAGTTCGTTTTGATTAGCCATGCCTTTAATGTCTGATCTGTCTGCTCCCAGTTGATGCCGTCATCTGTTATGATTGGCTCCTGGGCATTTGAAGGATTTGAATAGCTGTGTAGTCTACCAATAGGAAGCTGAGCATTTCATGATCATCTTCTCCTCTGTACAGTGTTACCTGCTAACATCTAAAAATAAGCATGGACATAATTTAATTCACACATTCGCTTCCCGCAAACAGACTTGGTTCCCGAGGGTCTTCCAGCAGTCTAGACGAGGGCATGTCCCGGCTTGTCGGAGAAAGCTAACGGGCCAAGTGGCGAACGCTAGAGAAATAAATACAGCTCCATCAGCCGCATAAACGGGGGAATTAGAGTGAAAATGAACCTCACGCGCTCTCTGTGTGTACACAAGTGGTGTCAGAGGGCACCAACCAATCACTACACCCACTGATTAGACTAATAAGCGTTTTTGTAAGCGGGATGGCGGGGAGGATCCAATTAGTGAAGTAAGTCCTCTATTGATTGGTTATATACTGTCTATGTATATAATGCATAGTTTAAATATGTATGTATGATTAAATATTTACTGTATTTTAATCTGCAGTGTTAGTACTGACTTCCCCCACACACCTCTCTCTCTATATCTCTCTCTCCCCTGCGTCCCCCCCCCCCTCTCCCTCTCTCTCTCTCACACACACACAGCATGGTGAGTGAGTCATGGGCCAGTAAATCTCCTGCTGACAGTCTAAGTGATGGATGGAAAGATGATTGGATGGAGAGATGGAGAGAGGAAGGCCATGGGTAGGTGGGGAGAACATCAGACAAATGAAGAGAGGGAGAGAGGGTTTGTTGAAGCTATTGGGGCGTGTCATAGAGGGTCGGAAAATTATGAATAAGATGAGGTGACAAAGTAGGTTTACGAGATTTACGAGAGGGGAGAGAGAGAGAGAGAGAGAGAGAGAGAGAGAGAGAGAGAGCACGAGAGAACTTAGGGTAGGAGAGATTGAGGGAAGGCATTGTAGGAAGAGTTATGAGAGAAAACACCAGGAGCTCAATCAGTAGATGGACTCTCGTAAATTACATGTAGAAATGCATTAGCACACACACACACACACACACAAACACACAGGTTTCACCTTCAACCACCCAGAGACCGACCAAGTTAATTACAGTGCATGTAATAAGACATGAGTATATACTGTAGAAAGCAAATCAAGTTTAGCCTACATGTTCACTGTTTATGTAAATCATTCATTTTCTCCTGTTTCTAAACATTATAAAAGCAAATAAAAACAATGTACTTTCACTTACAAGTATGTTAAATTTATGTATTTGTTGTTCATACACTAATTGCCCTCCTGTTTATACATAGTGTACATTACAGACACCTTGTCATTCTGTTGCTTTCTGAATAAAAATTATCTTACATTTTTTAATTAAGTAATAAAGACTGACAAGTGGCATATCTATGTTTTGGGACATTGTGGTGTACAAGTGTACAACATTATTTAGATTCAGACAACTGTATTAATCCCAAGGAGGGCAATTCATTTGCATTTTACCCCAACCACAAACATTTAGTGTTACATCAAACTAAGATCATTAAACAAATGAACAAACAAGGTAAGACTAGTAATAGTGTAAAATAAATAGAACAGATGAGTCATAAAGACGTCATAAAGTGTAAAGCACATTAATGATAAGAACAGTAATCTTAGTAATACAAATTATTTGAAATGATTACTGTCAAAGTTTAGTAGCCTAGATATCAGAAGGGATAAAGGAGTTGGAGTATCGCTTTGTTCTCCTCCGGGGTACATAGTAATGGCGCCTTGAAGGCATCAACTCAAACGCTGCAGACAAAACATGATTATGTTGGCCTATAATATTCTTTGCCTTCTTTTTTGTCTGATTCTCCCAGAGGGAACACAAGTCTCTCAGTTTGACTCCAATGATCTTGGAGCAACCCTTGACGATGCCATACAGACTGTTCTTGTCCTTAATGGATAATCCATTGAACCAACAGATGCAGGAAAAGCTTAAAAGACTTTCAATAAAAGAGCAATAAAAGTTATTTAAGATCTTTCCACTGACATTAAAAGAAATCAACTTCCTCATTATTATGAATAATTTAGTGTCACTAGTAATATTTATATTTATTTTCTTTGTTGCACGTCACTACACATGACGGTAGCACTGTTAAAACATTCCAAATATGTTCCTGTACCTGTTGCATAAAGGCCAGTGCTGTACTTTGTTTGCTGAGTGTGAGTTAGCCCAACATCTTTGGTTTGAACAAGTGAGCGGTTGTAAACATTGCACATGTTCAAAATGCTTTCAATAATGTGTGACTCAATAATTATGGTCCCACAGCCAATAAAAAAATATAGAATGACAAACTTCAGGATAGAATTTACTGCATCCCAGTTGCTATGCATTGCAATAAGACATACAATCATCACAGTCATTAGCCAGCAATAAAGTGTACAGTTAATAAGTTATCCAATGGTTTCCCCAGATGAAAGATTGTTGTGTATCTTTACAACTTCACCGGTGAGTCTATTGTATCTACAAGGCGTGCTATTTTGCGTATAGGTTAAGGGCTGGAAAGTACCCTCATTCATCAATGTTGCATAGAAACGCTTTTAAATTACTGCGTACAAGGCAATGTAAAAAGTAAAAAAAAGGGAAATTTATCAATTGTTCGTACACTTGATTTACTCACGCTTGTATGTAGTTCAGTTCAGTTAATAATCAGCCATGTTCCAAGGTGCTGTGCGAGTGCACGTGAAGCCTATACTTTACATAAAGAAATGCCCTAAATTACCATTTATGGTCATAAACCTTCCCTTTAAAGCTCTATGAAATGTCACTAATGTCTGTCCGCCTACATGTAGATATCAAAGAAGACAAAGAATACAAATACATCACCGAAGTGTAAACAAAGCCAGCCATACATTTTGGAGGTTATCAATGAGTAACACAACCAATGATAAAACTGTAAAGCTATAAATATTGCTGCACGTAGAGTAGGAAGAAAACGTGCACAAACGACCCAATTGACATCAATTGAATTGCCACGTCAGTACATAATAGTTTTTCAGTGTAGAACTTGCTGTAATGGTGCAATAACACATTGACTGTGCAAACAATACAATATTAACTTTGGATCTGTATTAATATGCTCCATAAAAAGGTAATATACTTGTCTTAGATCAAATGCTGTTAGTACCAATCATATCACTCCAGTTTCTTGTTGTGCCTGTGATTCATGTTGTAATTGATTGATTAGGTGAATTTGGATTCATCGAGGTACGAAGTACGTTTGTATGCAGTTTTCATTGGTAAGAATTTCAGATGCCACAGTTGGCTACCACCAAAACATAAATTCCCCACACTTTACTATTTTGGAGTGTACCTTTAATATGACTCAAATAAATGTGTTGTTTGTGTGTGCGCACACACACACACACACACACACAAGTATTTGTGATAACATAACAGAAAAGAGCAGGGTGACATTGATTGACACGGTTAAACGTGCCCTGCTTGAATCGTGTGTCGGCTGTCATTTTGCCCCCTTATCTCCCGGTACCACCTTCTCAATATCCTAATGTCCTCATTACGGCACACCAGAAATGAGTCCCATGTTCCATGATTGACATGTCGTCTGTCTCTGTGGGGTAAAATTGTCTTCAGTTAATTGAGAAGATCTAGGTCAGTCAAATAGAGTTTCGTCACCATAGAAACAAATCACTCTGAATTTGTAGTCCTTGTGCCTTGGCAGTGAGTTATTAATATCAATGTTATGTACCGTATTATATTAAAGAGACAAGTGTGTGATATTGTCCTTATTACTGTGTGGCAGATATATTTGTATATCTGTTGTTCTAAGCCTGTGGTTTTCAATGTGGGGGTCTAGTCCAGACGAAGTCTCCAGGAGCGCAAAGCAAGTCTTGCTCCCTGACTAGTACGAAGGCCAATGCTGGTACTGCATCCAAAAAAATACAGTATCTACAGTACTCAGTATCTACAGTACTTTATGTTTCCCAAAAATGTCACATTGCTGGTTACCGTATTTTTTGCACGATAGGGCGCACTAGATTATAAGGCGCACTGTCAATGAATGGTCTATTTTCGATATTTTTTCAT
>JAODTR010005286.1:0-11493 GCA_025399935.1 Amblyopsis rosae | reverse complement strand
GAAAGTACGACACCCCCCTCTAAATTTTATGAGGTGCATTCAAATTCGGTGAACTGAGGCGAATATTGATGGAAAACACTACAATTTGAGCTTTAACAATATAAAGGTTTGTGTAAACATATTAAATGGTTCGATTTAAACTGTCACCCTTTGTCCAGCGTCCTTGTTGATTATCGTCACCGGTACAGATACAGTAGTAGTCTTAGCACCATCCTAAGGCAGCATGATGTATCAAAGTGTACACACACACTACCATTATATTTCCTTTGCTGGAAAATGGGTCTAGTTACAGTAAGTACTTAAATTCAACAGTTTTCTTTGTAGACATTTATTGTTAGATAATTACAAATCCAACAAAACTAATTCAAGGAATCAGGAGTTGAAACAGCCTGGGTAGTTCCTTACACTACCCAAAGCTTTTGAAATGCAGAACAATAACCTTGTACAAAACAAATATATATATATATATATATATATATATATCAAAGCTAGAATATTGAACTGTGGCCCTTAACTAAGCTTTGCTTCATAGGGCAATGGGACACTAGTTTTGCCCAGACATTCTGCTGTTTGATGTTAAAGACAGCCACAGGACTACTATGTAATTTCCTATGAATGTCATTAAATGGAAGAAATAAGAACTGCAAATGGAAGCACTTTCATGAAAAGGGAGTAGGCAGAATTACTAACTTGATCAATTATAAAATAGATAATTCATTAATTTATTTATTTTAAAAAAGTTGGAAATTGTTGCTTTATGCATATTTATATGTAAATTGTTTCCTAGAGCATTAAAAGTAACAATTATTTAAATAACGATTACCAAAGACTGAACAAATTCTAAATCATTATGATCAGCTGAACAAATAGTCAGACAGCGACAAAGCACTAAACAATTTCAATGTGACCACCTTGGTTACTGTATTTAATTAAGCTAATGAGATGTTGAACGTCATTAGCATCTGTTTTTTGGGAAAAGTTAACTTTGTACAATACCTTAAGTGTATTATTTACACATTTAATATACATTAGGGACAACCACTTTGCTACTATTCACACTGATTAAGGTGTATCAAACAAGGCATACACTTTTTCCATCATAAATAAAGAAACCCACAAAACAACAATGAAAAAATTCCTGAATTTAAAAAAAACTGAAAACTAAATTTTAAATTAACTAAATGCTCAGAGGAATGTAAACATTGCATTTGTTGCTAAAACACCACTTTTCTTTGTTTCTCGTGTTTGTACACCACTTGAGACCGAGGTGTGTCCCTGAATGAAAATAAATCTCAGTGTATGAGTGAGTGCTGAATAGATTTTATAAAAATCTGTCCATTCATCCTCTTGTATAATTTAGGATATTATGTCTACCAATTGGAGTCAAAAACCTTCTTACACATGTTGGAATTCTCTTGGTGAAGAGGGAATTCTGAACCCGGCAAAATCTGCTTTTTTGCCTTGCGCAAACCAAAACTCTTCCCCGATGGTAGGCTCTCATATGTGGTCAAGGATTCACTAAAAAAATAAATAAAAAAATAAATAAAATGTAAGCAATTTTTGAAACAATTAAGTTGGACTGTATAACCTCAAATGCAATATTTGTTTAACCAAATTTCAGTATTACTTCATGTTTCAATATAGTTAATTTATTGGCCACTGGGGGCAGTGTTGAGGGATCCTACTGACATGCTTCATAAGGGCCGAATTCATTTGCACTCATTTACTCTGTCACTAAAATATTTCCTATCAACTGAAGGAATTCATGGCTATCTAACTCAAATCACTAATTCTACTGATTATGCATGCATACACAACTTAATTGATATACTCCTCCCAAAAAGCTTGATTAAAAACAATCACAATGTGTAATAATGGTAATACAATATATTTTATATACTACCTCTTTAACACGCTAACTGCTACTGAATCTATAGAGAAAGGAACGTTCAGGGAGCAAGACCATGCACTACCTGAAGGGGAAGGTGGTCTTGTCCATCTGCATGCACACCAAGAAGGGATATTCGGAGAACTGGACAGTGGTGATGAAGTCCAGTGCTGCCTGCGTTTCAAAGCTGACCTCCACTCCCGTTCTAAGGAGGTCCATGTCTATGGTTACATTGCCAGTGACCACCAGGGCGCCCCTGTAATGACGTGACAGGTTTGTAAAACATTTAAAAAGGTTTTTGTCTCAGCACAATGAAACCCATGCATTTCAATGTACAGTTCCCACATATACTGTACTGTAAATCATCTTTATAGAAAGAAGGCTGAAGTCTGCTTAAAATGGCAAAACAACATAGCAGGCATAGAGTATATGGTGTGCACACCATGACTGATGTGTGAAAAAAGGCTAAGTTGACAACAATACATTTAAGTCACCACTCAAACATCCAGGCAGCGTGTTAGCCTATTGGGGCACGCCCTGGCGGAGATGCCCGAGTGGTTTGTTCTGCTCCTATACATAGTCTGCCTGGCTATTATGAGAGTGGAAGGTAGAGCTATGTTGATCCATTCACCTGCCTCTGCCATTCTGTGTGTGCGCAGACTGGGATCAGACACCAGGCAAGACACTGATACTGTAAAGCTATAAAGAACACTATCCAATATTAAAGGCAGGGTCAATCATTCTTGCTAACTTCGAGGTCAAATCAAAACAGTATCGCTCCACGGTCCACCGCGGAGGTGTCTCTCATGTCGAAATGCATCGTGGAGCAATTTGTGGTACTGCGGCTTTGTTGATACGAGCGGTGTTCGCCACTTTGTGCATGCTCCAATTTACGGAGCCAGGGCTGTAGAAGTATCAGATTCTTTTTTCAACATGCACAGAGAACAGTAAGATAGTGAAATGCGAGGAGATATTTGGTGAATTTGACAAAAAAGTGTATTAGCTTACATTTAGCTTGCAATAGCTGAAGTAAAATACAGTAATTTCCACTGGAAATATTTAACTTACAAATTTAGTTTTATTAATTGAAATAGTTACTTTAAATTTAGCTCCAGTATTGGTTGGGCTCTAAACATTTCATCACTCAATGCTATACGATACCCAATACTACACTGCCTGTTGTGTATGCTATTGTTGTGGATTGACAGCATGGCTCCAAAATAGAGACCTAGGGAGCTGACAGAGCTGACGTCATATCCAAACAGATCCAGTAATGAGATGGCGTGAATAGTCGCAAACACAAGTCTGGAATATGTCCAACATACCAGTGGAAGAGTTGAATCACATGACACTTATAGAATATCTAAAGTTCACACCAATCCAACATCAATGCCAATCTATTTACAGTCCAGTACCATGCTTGCTGCTGCTGAAATGTCCCCTTTAAATAACAGAGGTTGTTCTTTGTCCACTGAACACTTTGCTATAATAATGGCCTTTGCCTTGGAACTAGCTGATGCCCTCAACTTAAACAAGATGCATGTTATAAACTGCATCCATGTGGAGAACCAATGATTTAGTAGCTAGACAATAAATGTTGATAAATGTTGTGGTAGCTGTATTAGTGCGTGTTTGTTCTGAGAAGCTGTTGGACTAGACTATACCTGTTGTTGATGCTGGTCTTAGACTCTCTGTACCACAGACTGATCTCCATTCCTCCAGAGATGTCGATAGCCAAACCTCCCTGGAACTCTGCACTGGCCTTTAGACCAGACTGGAGCTGAATGACCTACAAGGACGCTCAGCAAAAATAACTCACCTTTCACACTAAATTTAGCAGACAGCAAAAGGATGTCGAGACGCATGTAAAAAATAAAAAGGATATTGGTGCCACCTACATCAAGGGACTGGCAAGTGATAGCATGGCACTTTGGCACTTTTTTTTGGCACTTTTATACAGGTGGTGGATGGTGCACTGTTTGCACTACATAAGTACGAGCATTACTAGTGGGCAATTACCTCAGAGTGGTCAGTCAGCAAGATGAGACCCTTCACTACATTCATGGGTTCCCCAGACATGGAGAACATTTTGGACATGAGGTCACTGTAGCCTTTAAAGAAGGTTACCGGCCTCAACTGGACGTCAAACAGCAGTGCAGACATTCCAGCAAAGGACTCCAGATCCTCTTCACCCTCATCGGGTGTGGCTGCAATCAGGGACTCCAGACCTTGGGCTTCAATTGCCACCTGAAAGACATTAATGATGGGACTCAATTATTGTGGGAATCATATACACAATAAACATGATTCTATGCATACATGTACACATTAACCAATAATAGCTAAAGCACCATTTGCATGCAATCATACAATGACCAAATCATCAACAATTACATGTATAAATGTATTCCTTCACCTGCAGGTTGTGCAGCACAGCTCCATTACTAGCACCGTATATGTTCATGTTGCTTCTCCTTAAGATGCCGGAGCCCGAGTACAGTATATCCAAACTGTAGGTTGATGTGACCTCCGGGTTTTCTGCAGGGGATTTTATTATTGTTGACATTAATATGGTAGAATATTTGTGCAGCAGCATCAGGAATATTCTATTAAAACTCTTCAGACCAGTTTCGCAGACATGAATAAAGCCTAGTCCAACACTAAAAGATTAAATAAATGA
Organism: Amblyopsis rosae; assembly: GCA_025399935.1. Taxonomy (NCBI): domain Eukaryota; kingdom Metazoa; phylum Chordata; class Actinopteri; order Percopsiformes; family Amblyopsidae; genus Amblyopsis; species Amblyopsis rosae. The sequence continues at coordinate 6,925 of JAODTR010005286.1, read as the reverse complement.
AGATCTCCATTAAAAAAGGTTCTTATTCTAGGACTAGGCTTTATTAATGTCTGTGAAACCGGCCTATACTACATGAATGTTAAAGTGATTCTCCTGCCACTAGATGTCATAGTAGAACACCAAAACAAATGCATTGATGGGCCAAGCACATGCACACACACTTACCCATAAAAAACAAATAGATTAACACTGAGAAAGTGTGATGTCATTCTCTGCTGAGGATGCAATTCTACTATTATGTTTATGTAGAAAAATAGTTGTTTGCTGCCTATATAAATGTTTTAAGGATTTATTGAAAACTTAAACATATTGTGTAGTCTTCTAGAAAATACACACAATTATGAGAAAGTGTTTGCATTGAATTCAATTGTTACTCACGTGCCATGAAGCCGGAGTATGCAGAGGATGACCCAACCTTAGCAAAGCGGTCATAATTGTGGGAGATCATGTCCTTCATAGCTAGCCGTACAACTTTGCTGTAACAGAAATATTTTATTGATATATTACATTTCTTAACTGAATATGTATTCACCTGTACACTAGACAGCCTAAAATGTTTGAGCTCTATGTCAGTTAGAAAGAGCACAAATATACTGTACCTAGCAGGCATTTCAAAACGAAGGATGTCCTGAATCTTAGAAACCATATATTTGTTCATTTCATGGGGCAAGTGTCCAATGGACAAAAGCACATTCTTGACATCATTGTATGAAGGGTTGCTACTAAGGATAACATCAGCTGCAGCAGCCCTAATGTTCTTCTCATATATACGGCGGTTCTGGTGGTAGACCCTGTTGACGGTTTGTTTCACCTAGATTTATGAAAATATAATAAAAAATGTTTAATAAAAAATGTATCAAAGTAACGCCAATACCACTCTCACATTCACATTCATTAACTATTAAAAGGTACACTTGGATGTTGGACTTTGTTGTAGCAGGCATTTATCTCTTCTCTTCCCTCCACAAAGCTCCTAGGCCCACATTATTCTCTACACCACTGAAGAGCGTACATTGAGTATACAATATGTTGTATGGATATCGTTATGTACCTCATCTGTAATGAGTTTGGGGTCGTATCTCTGCAGGGCGCTGAGAGCGATGGTGCTATATGCGCCTACCTCCGACTCAGCATATTTAGTAAATATTGGAATGGCTTGAGGAAGTAGAGAGTTCTTTAAAGCTAGAAGATACATCTGGACCTCCGACTCAACCTCTGTGCTTTCAGGACCTTCTAAAATAATCTTCTTTACCTGGACCACTGCCTGAGAGGTAAACATAAAGGTATTACAAGGGAGAAGATGAAGTTATTTCACTGAGTCCTGCATATTTAAGTGTATCATATCTACAAACAGAATCAAGTGCACTAATAATAATAATAAACTAATGAAATATGTGCACTACAATTACCAACGCTGGATTATGTTTGTAGGTATAATATACCAAAGGGTGCAGTTAAATATGTACTGAAGGCTCGTGTTCTTTAAACAGAAGAATTATATTAAATGCAGCTAATCGTTTTTATGAGTCTCACTGATAAATTGCAGCCTCCTTTCTGACATAGTTTGTTAACCAAGGCTCCCATAATGATCACTACAGACTCTTTGATGTCACTGCTTCCAATCTTTCCCTTGGAAATGTCCTAAAAAGAAGAAAGGGGTGTGGTTTTAATTAAATTATATTAAATAATTCAGACGCACAAAGACAGTTTCAGGTTACATTGCTACGCACCAGAAGAGCCTGGAGCATCTTCTCATTGGGGTGCGATGCAAAGCCACAAGCATAAAGAAACCTCTCTTGTAGAACCAGACCTTTGGCATCTGTGAAGTTAAGGAAGTCTAGCATGGCATCTAGGGAAGCTGTCGTCTGAGAGGACGTCACAGCATCCACCACCTGAGGTCTGATGAACAGCAGGGAAATGTTTATCAGACCAAGAATGACTCATTTCTATGACGAATTATTATCTTTATTATTATTATTATGAATAAAAATCTAGCCTGGTTTCCAGATTCCACGAAAGAATATTTTATGTTTAGAAACAAACAAAATGCTTAATAATATAAATGGTAGTCATAGTTGCAATTGACAGATTCTGGATCTAGGTTATCGTTCTGAGTTATAAATAATTATCTACTGTAAATATACAAATATTAGGAAGAATGTCAGTTCGTTAAATAACATGAGTATGGAGGAAAGGGCTATCTTACAGGGCCGTCTTGCTAGCACTCTTGAGTACTTGGAGAATGTCCTCCTTGGACGCCTTCCTAATGCTCTGGATGAGGGCCAGGAAGCTACGAGGAGCCGTGACCTTGGAGAGGCTAGCCGGCTCAAGCTGCTGCTGAACAGCCTGCCAGTGTTCAAACAGCTAGGGACAGAAGCAGAGGAAGGGTGACTCGGGAGTTCCTTTGCAATGCTGTCAAGTATTACTTTGATACATGTTAATATGTACCAATAAAGAACACACCACTAAGGCCATTCACAACTTTTGTCTTTTGCATTCTTAAAGAACAAAGATACTAACAAACAGTATGATATACACAAAGTATAAGACACTCACTGTTGGACATCCCTTGCACTCAGTTTTGACCTTCTCAGCCACAATACCCACTGCGGCCAGCTTAGCGTCAAGCACCTTTACAACAGCAGCAACATCTTTCCCAGCAGCCTCCCTGGGACCAGCATCAGTCCCTACAAATACGAAGCTTTGTCTGTGGAATATATTAACGCAATTAGAAAATCATAACCATTAATTAAGGGAAGGTGTTTTTGACTGAAGTTTACCTTGATATAACCTTAGCTGAAGTAGATGAGCGGGCGTTGACATTCAGGATGTGGCTCTCCTCACTCATGGCAGAATGGATGAAGCCATTCTCAATGGCAACCACTGTAACAGAACTGGACATTCTGCTTACGCCCAAGACCTAGAGAGGAACAATTCAGGCAGGAGATTGTCAGAACCCTGTACCATAGGAACTACAGTATGGGAACCATAGGAACCAGCACTGGAAGCCAGGATATATAGTGTAGGTTAGTGTCTACGACTCACCTGACTGTGTGTGGTGAAGCCAGTATCTGCAGTCCTGCATGTTTCAAGCATCTTGGTTCTTGTCACATGACCATTTACTGCATTGTACTCCACTGTGCACCTCCCCGACACATCGTTCTGTTAAGGCACAAAAGCCGTAGTGGTTACGTTTACATTTACAGCATTCAGCAGACGCTTATACCCAAAGAAACTTACAAGTAGCACACATGTCAACAGTTGGACAGGCCATGCACCAGCAATTAGAAGCAAACAACACTCTATCAGAAGAATTACAGAATACTGTGATCATGGCTAAATACTGCATAGGTAATTTAATAATTGCTAAAAGCCTAAATAATAAAAGTGCTTTATCAATAGTAGAAAGCAATGATTTTTTTTTCTGAGTAAGAGAAAAGAAAGAATATAAAAGGACAGTCAGAAAACAAACTTCATAGCAGTGAGGGTGTTAGGGGTGCTACTGTAGTTACAGGTTTATGTAGCTAAATACACATGCTGAATCTCGTATGCTCACCTCTGTAACCTTCCCACTATGGAGTTGTACTTGCAGTAAGCTAGTGACCCCTCTTTTAAGGTTTTTGATGATCGCTGGTTCTGCCCGATAACAGTAAAATGCTTTCACCTAAAAAGTATTGGGAACATTAAAATACATAATTTACAACATATTATGTTTTCAAAATGATAAAGCACATGCCTGACTGATATATCATTATATTTGTTTGTCCATACTTTATATATTTTGTACAGAAAGTAGCATGGAAGAATTACATATTTATCCTTATTAGAACACTGCATTATTATTTGATATTCCACATGTGCAATTCTCCAATCATACTGAAATTGAACCGACAGGAGCAAGAGAACTCTTGAATGAATGTCTTTCATTCAGGTTAGGGTTGCCTTTAATGCACCATGGGTCTCTGGTGTTGCTAAATAATGGATTCAATGTCTAAGTCATGAGCACAGAGAGTAGCCTATTACACAATACAGCAAGACCTCTGTAGATGTATTTGCAGGGGCCTTCCATAAATAGACTGAAATTCATGTGTGTTGTTACAGCTTGGGCATCGCTCTTGTCCAAGCCTGCTGTCAACACAAATAACATGAAGGGAATTTATTCTACCACGCTTGACGCTTTTACATTGGAAACACAATGTTCAGTGCTATGTTTCTAAACTATATCCAATGAAGCACACTTCTGTTTACTTTTTTACAGTGGTTGCTACAAAATAACCTTTTGTATTAATACACATTCTATGAGATATATGAATGACTATATGAACTAATATTTTCTAGCAATATAGTAAGACAAATTAGGGAAATTGACTAATTGAAAAAGTACAGACAATATAGATGAAAAATCCTGAGAATGTTAAAATATACTACACAGACTAGCAAACATATTGGACATACATATCTCATCCCAGTACACAACAGATAGGCCCATTCATTCACTTCCACTGAACTTGTTGAACTTTGCTCATGGCTATCAATATTGCCAACATCATCACGTTATCATATGGGATACGTGTTCGGTAATGCTAGGAAGAAAACCCACGACATACATATATATATATATATATATATATATATATGATCTACAGCTACTGCAACTTTGTCTGTGGTCAAAGCTTTGGTGAACATGAGAAAGGACAGTCTGAGTGATGCACACTGAACCAAACAAAGACAAAATAAAAGAAAAATGGAGGTAGTTCTATTTGCAGTCCTTAAATTATGAAAGTCAGGATCCCACGATTGTCCTTAATAAAACACATTGTACATGTACATTTTTTAATCGTGTTCATGGTTTGATCTATATGTGTTAAGTTATGCTGTGTGTTATCTTATGCTATTAAAAGCATAAGAACGCAACATAAAAACACTCATTGTTTGAGACGAATGTCTCAAAAGAATTGCACAATGAACCAGTGTGTGTGTGTGTGTGTGTGTGTGTGTGTGTGTGTGCGTGCGTGGAGGGGAAGGAATTCTATCTTACCTTTCCATTTTTCAGATGCACCATGAACGGCTTTTCCAGAGCTTCTAGTTTCTTCTTCCCCATAAGGCTTTCTGTTGTAGAACCCTGCAGGATGTCTTTATTTCCTATTTGGGCCACAGTCTCAATTTTGACGTTCGAGATCTATTAAGAAACATGCGATGTTAAAGGTGCAGAAGCGTTCATGCTTTATCAGCGCTTTCCTCAATTATTTTGATTAAATGTGAAATATGCGACGGACACACCTTTAGCCGAATGAGCTGCTCATCTTTGCTATTGGGATCCCTCCAAACTAGGTTGACGCTCACATCACTTGAAATCCTATAGCCCCCACTGCCCCCCTTTGACCCCCTCGCCCTGTCCACCAGAACCTCGGTGGTGTAGCTGAATTTGTACAGCTGGTCATTATTCAACCGCGGCCCAGCAGCAACACCTGAAGCAACACAGGGAAGACAACTGGAGTATGAACACACTTGGAATGAGAGGGAAGACCGTGTGAGAGACAGTTGGATGTTCTTTAGTAGTCCCTTTAACAGCTTAGCCCACTATGTGATATCAAGAGCAAAACATGTTGGTTTCTTGTCATATTTCAGAAGAACATATAAACACCACAACATGGCAAACATCATGCATTTAAGGAAAGAGGAGAACCCTGAAATTAATGTTCTGTATAACTGAAAGTCTAGCAAATCTGCGAAGAATTAGATTTACAATAATTTGTCACATAGTCCCAGGTTTATGATCTACTATCATATTACAAGGTGTGTTCCAAGTGAGAAAAGATTCAATATGTATACTTATATCATATATCCGATATACCATCGGATGGCCATTAGGCCATGAACAAAGACTGACGTGTCAGCTTTTCATTGCGTCACCAGCCATGAAGAAATGCAGGACAGCATCAAATTAAACGGAGCCAACTTAGTTATATGTAAAAAGTAACTCTTGGAGATATCAGGTACCCTGAAGAAAAAAAGACCTAACAGTGATCACAGATTGGTGAATCACCAAAAACAAATCATGTTGGAGCCGAAATGTAGTCCAGCCAAGATGGCTCCAACAAGTAACAAGATACTGATGCTCTTTGTGGCTCCAACAATTAATGAGATACTGATCCAACATTTTGACAGTATGGATTCAGTTTGGCATTAAAACTCTGACTGCAAAACTATTCGGATCAAATACTTGCATCTTTCACAAAGTCAGCCATGCATTGTTAATTAAAGCTTCTCTTGATAACATCATATAGATGTCCAGTAGCCTATACTCTAGTGACTGAACCAGACCTATTCCACTATTAGGCAACATCTAATGCTAATTTTACTATTATGAAATCTGTCTGAAGACAAGAATGTTAATTTTCTATTCAGAATTGTAAACAAAAACCTGTGGGAAATACTCACCTTTAGGAGAAGCTGAAAAGACAGATGCTGTGTAAAGCAAGAGCAAAACAAGAGTAAACATGCTCTTTCTAAAACCAGCTGAATAACACCGGCAAGGTCTGTGACAGGACAGGGACTTAGAGGCCAAAAAGAAAAGGCAGACAGGACGCACTACTCCCCAATTATGTTTTATCATAGGAAAGGGCAGACTCCAAACTCCACGCTTAAGTACTAAGTACGAGATAACCAGCAAATCATTAACTGGGGGGGAGCTGAGATTCTACTAGTGTTTAATTCAGATGGGCGCCACTGTTGATAGATTAATCAACTCAAAATGGGACTGTGCGATTGATTAGTTTCGCTGTGGCGCAAATTTGAGACTCGCCCTACGCATTTCCGAGATCAAACACATATACTTTGCCGGTGTAGTGCCAAAAAGTGATTTCCTGACAGAAAGTGATTTTGCGCTCTCCCGCGGAAGGCTGAAATCACTTTTTGGCAAGCT